>FXXK01001055.1:138645-156850 GCA_900184695.1 Betula pendula
GTTTGGTCGATGAAAAAACTGAGGAAATGAAAAGAAAAGAAAACAGGTAGAACAAACGGAATTGCAAAAAATACCCATATGTTGGGGGTGGATACGGTCAGATTCCACCCCCCCAGTTGATAGGTAGGCGGTTCTTGAAATCGCTCCTTGCAAGGGGCATATATATATGGGGGCGGGGTAAGGTTGAAATCTACCCGTAAGAAGTGTTGCTCATATATAATTTTCTTCTTTGCCATAATCACTCAGAACTCTAAAACATCTTTTCTTAGGGTGTCATTTTGCAGAATTTAATCCTTTCATGTTGAAGCCAACTAGAGAGGAGACGGTCCTTTATAATGGAATCAATGTCTTTCTAAATGTGAAAGGACAATTTTATCCTTCCATTATAAAGGATTGGCTCCTCCTGGTCCCATTTTGCATGGGTTCTTTTGACTCATCAGCTTCCTCCCATTTACATAAATGCTAATCCATAATTTGGTCAAGATCACTTTAGATCCTATGCTTTACTTGACATCTCTTATTACGAAATGCCCTATTTCCAACTCTTTGCCTCTATAGCTATGAATCTTATTTGGTTGGCAAAGAATAATGCAGTTCACATCAACTCTATCCCGAATACACTAACCCTCACCCTAACGGGCTAAATAAGTCTGTCCAACATTAATCCCCTCGGAGTCTAGAAAAAAGATCTCATAAATGTGATGCTATGACTCTTACAAATGAATATGAATGTGTGACTTTTACTCTTAATTGATGTGCATGTAATAAATATATATGAATATCTAATCATGTGTCACGGCCGCTATCGTACGTAAAATGTCGAGCAACTTTTGTGAATCAATCAACGGTCAATTTCTTCTTTTTTGTTACTTCACTATTTTCTCAATTTCATCGAATCCCACACCAATGCGTCTCATCTTAACTCATTTCCCTACATTTTCACACTACAACTCTCTTTGTAATTTGTATGCTTCCATACAACTTTTATCTCATTTCACACTACAGCACTCATGAGCTTTCACCACGTACAATCTTTTCCATTCACTTTCATAGGTTCAAAATACTGCAAGCTGCCCCAATCCCCATTGATCTTTCCTTTGTAAAAAGCCCTTTTCTAGTCCTTTATGTTACCTGGAGAATTTCTCTTTTTCCTTTCCTCACCAACCTTTCTCAGCCTCTGTTTCAACAGTAAATTTCGCTCCATCCAAATTCATCAGTCACTATTAATTCCTCCTCCTTACTCTTACCCCCAGACCATGTATTAGGGTCCGATTTTTAAAACGTGCGATATAAAAATATAATTTTTAAAATCGCAGTTAAGTGTTTGATAAAATTACAGTTTACCCTTTAAAATTTTACGTTTTCAAAAAAATATTATCTTTATCTACGATTTAAAAATATAAATTTTTAAAAATATAATTTCGAACAATCTATTTTTTACGATTTAATTTAAAATCACAATCTCAAACGAACTGTTACATCAACCCTTATGGCCTTCTCCGATCTTAATTAGCATGAACAATATTGTCGGTAATTCACTTGCATGGTAAACTCCATGTGGAATTGCTTTTAATTCACCGAATGTGATTACGTAAACTGAGGTTTACGTGTTTGATAAGCATACCTTTTTTTATCTTATAATAATCGTAAAATCTAAATTTACTCTTTCAAAATCTCCTTGTGGGTTCGTGCCGTGTCCAATTATTTGACCTGAAGAGTTTTTTAAGATATCAACAAAGATTTCTCTCACATTTTTACAGCTGCTAAGAACATGTCAAATAGTACTCGATGTTTTTTTCAACTTCTTTTTATTATTATATTCAAGTCCCACTATTTTCTTTTTTTTAAAAAAAAAAAAAAAAAAAAGCTCCACTTTTAGTGGAGTACCTTTTGATTTGACAAATAATTGTAAATAAATAAAAGGATTTAGTACAAACAAGAAAAAAAAAGAAAAAAAAAAGAGGTATAAATGTTGAAATATCTTCGTAATTAAGTAATCTATTTGAAGAAGCATTCTACAGCTTCAAATTTCTGTTCTCCTGTAATATTTATCAACATATTTCATTGGTGCAATCTCAGGTTTTTGCCAAAAATAATTATTTATCGCTCAGGAAAAGAAAATTAGTATTTACCGCCTAACAAAAGAAAAAAAATATATATTAAAAGCCCAATAACTAGCAACTATCATTCTAATTGACAAATTGACATTAAAAAAAAAAAAAATCCATAGAATTCACAGTGATTATCTTTCATATTTTTATTATTTAAGCACCAATGGTTGCTCTATCCATGATTTGTTAACCATCAGCGCCGTCAGTTTTGAAAGAAATCCACAAGATTGCACCACTTGCATTCACGGGCACTTAGGATAATAAACTATATAATAGTCATTGAATTATTTTGATAAGATTAAAGAATCCCAGCACACTTTGAGTGCGTTTAGCATTGTAATTTTGTAGACTAAAAGTGTAAATTTAAGTTAAATTGTATAAAATATATCGTTTAAGAGTGCTTCATTTTTTTTTATTTTTTTATTAAAAAAATGAGATTTAAAAAAGATCAAAAAATATATGTTTTCAAATCACATGTAAAAGTAGGGTTGTCAATTTTTGATATAACTCATGAATCCAACACAAAACTAACACGAAATTAAATGATTAGGATTGAGGAGCCTGATTCGTTTAATTAAATAGATCGAGCTAGGATTGATCTATATAGTCTTATACATATGGTTCGACACGATCCGAACCCAATACGCAACATAATAAAAAATAATTTTTTACATGACCTGAGAACCCACTGCTACGAACCCAATATAAAATTAAAAAGTTAGGTTTAAAGGGTTTGATCCGTTTAATTAAATGGGTCGAGTTATGGTTAACTTATATAATTTTATACTCATGTTTCGACATGATACGAATTCAACATGTGAACACAAATTGCCACATCCTAAACAAGGAAATGTGTTTTTAAAACTATTCAATTTTAATTTTTAAAGTGTAATTTTATCAAACACTTAATTACTTTTATAAAAATATTACATTTTTAAATCGCACGTGTTAAAAATCACAATTTTCAAGCGGACCCAATAAAAATTTCAAAAAAATAAAGAAGATATTTTGGACCAAAAGGCCAGGTCGGCATACATTGAAATTGATGGTCACAATCAATAGGTCGCATTTATCGGCGTGGGTGCTTTAAAACCACAAAATTTATCCGACTTTTGTTGAAAATCTGGGGTTTATATTGAATAACTTATGGAAGATTGGCTGATGGGTAATGTGAAAAGACCCGCATCAATTCCAGTTACGTACACAAATTCTTATAGAAAAATTATTATGATGTTAATCCCTTTGCCTTCTCTTTCTTCCTTCTAAAGTAAAAAACCAAATGATAAAAAAAAATTATTTATTATAATTTATTATAGTTGGAAGCATCGATAATGATATGAAAAAAAAAGCAATTATTTTGATAGCTTTCGTATAACTTTTGAATTCCACTTGGTAGCCATAGATTATGTTTGTCGGATTTTGTTTTTTTTTTCTACCTTTTTCATATCATTTTTTGAAATTAATATTGTCCACTATGACGTGGATCCTCATCTCTTAATACACACGGCAAATCTTTTTTAATAGCACGTGTTTATTATATATATTATATTATTATATATATATATATATATTATATATATATTTAATAATATTAATGAAAAAATTATGATTTTTACATGGTGAAAAAATATATCCACACAAATACATTGCCCTCAATAGAAGTACAGCTATCTAATTCTCAATTTCATAATTCATTCTTTGGTTTTAACTTTTTATTTTTCTTTTTACCCACGAGCTCAAGGCGAAACTACATTCAGCTCCCAAGCCACTATATTTTCTTCATTTTTTTTTTTAAAAAAATATTCTTATAATTCTTTAAAATTAAATTTTACCCCCATTTTTTTTTTTTTTTTTTAAGTTTCCTTCAAACTCTAAATGCTATTTCTGCTCCTCCCAAACTCCTCAATTTCTTCCCATTTGATACGGGGTGTAATCTAGAGGTGAAGACTAGGCCAAAGAGTCCCTTAGGGTTCATCCCTATTTGCTTAAAAAAAAAAAAAAAAAAAAAAGACTAGGCCAAAGAGATGAAGTACTATATGATGATTAATAGTAAAATTCCTCTTAGGCCAAAAATATGCAAAAATGAAAAATTACCCAAAAAAAAAAAAAAAGGAAAGGAGAATAGTCCTCTCAATTTACCCCGGGGGGGGGGGGGGGGAAATTAAAGGTAATAGTTGCTAATTCTATCCGTAAGTTTAATATAGTTATTTTTTTTAATAATATTATTATTTACACTTAATTAATACGTTGATGTGATATTAACTGAATGAAATAAAAAAATTTATTTTTTTAAATGAAAATTCAACTCATATCACATCAACCGGTGTGGAGAATATATTTATTCTTATTTTTTTGGTACTAATATTTTTTTTTTTTATTTCTTCCAAATTGACAAACAAACCTGCCCACAATATAAAAGTCGAAAAATGAAGAAGACATTAAATATTTCTCTTAAAAATATTCGTTTACTCATATTTCAGCGGTAGAGTTTGGATTTTTCAATCCAGGGCATAAGATTAAAATAATAATAATAATAATAATAATAATAATTTAATTGTCATATAAGACAATTACTCTTACATAAATATCGATTTAACAACATAAAGGGCACAAGAGTAATTTCACAGAGGTGCTGCAAAAGCCGATCTGCCAATGTGAAAAGGGGAACGGCCAAATGGCAAAAGTAGGCTAGGTGGGGCCACCGTCCTCGTTACCAAATTTAGCTGCCTAGACAAAGACGAAATTCCAAGCTTCCTCTTTCCAATGTTACCCTTCCCCTTCTCTAAGATATTTAGTGCCACTTATCTTGACCACAAGTCAAAGCTTGATTCGGAACTAAACCCAAAAGTCAAATCAAACACGAAACTAAAAAATCTACCCCCACCAATCTGAACTCGCCACGTTTGTAACGCTACCTAGATCTCGCCCACTAGAGCATAACCAAAAGCCCGTCTTTTTTATTTTATTTTATTTACCCTTACCCACCTCTCTCTCCCCAAAACCCTAGAATTTCACCTTTTCTTTTTCTTCTCTTGGCTGTAAAAAAAAAAGCAACAACAACAAAAAAAAAAAAAAAGCTATTCCGGGAAACCGATTCCCATGTTGGAAATCTCAGCTTCACTGGAAAAGAAAAACTTTTCCGGGGGCGCCGCCACCGGGAACCGGGAGAGCGAGGAGGGCGGTGGGTCGGTCTCGGTTGGGTCAGGAGAGGAGGAGAGAGTGGGAGGCGAAGAGGGTGACCGGAGCTGGGCCGGTAACCGGTGGCCGAGGCAGGAGACTCTGGCTTTGCTCAAGATAAGGTCTGACATGGACGATGCCTTCAGGGAATCCAGCACCAAGGCTCCTCTCTGGGAAGAGGTTTCCAGGTCAGTCGATGAGTTTCAGCTTCACTCTCTTGCTTTCATTTCCTGTTTGTTTCCCTGGAAATTTTGAAGACTTTTGTTGTGCAAGTATTTGAATGCGCACAAGTTCAGTGGTTGTTTGTTCGTTAGTATATTTGGTTTTTACTTTTATTAACAAAACTTGCCCAGACATAACATTTGAAGACTTTTATTGTGTTCTTTTTTTATCTGTTGGTGAATCCCATTTGCACTGAATTAAGACCCAGTAACTTATTATTTCCAAAGGGTTTAAAGGTTGAAAATTGTCAAATGTTTATATGCACTGCTTCTTGTATGATATTTAGTCAATTCTTTTTGATATGATTAAGTGGTTTTTGCCAAATCTTCCACAATTGAAGTCCAACAATGGGGTTTCTGGAACTTTGTTGTTCAGGAAATTAGGGGAGCTTGGATATAATCGAGGCGCCAAGAAGTGCAAGGAGAAGTTTGAGAACATATACAAGTACCATAGGAGGACCAAAGAAGTCCGGTCGAGCCGACCCAACGGGAAGACTTATCGGTTTTTCGAGCAATTAGAGGCTTTAGATGGCCACTCGCAGGTTTCCCCAGAGAAAGTTGAGGCTTCTTTGCTGGAAACGGCGACGGTGGCGAGGAGAATGGAGCCAATGAATGTTATTCACAATGCAATCCCACATTCTGTCATTCGAAATCCAGATGGGAATTTTGTGGAGAATTTTACTTCGACCACGTCTTCGTCGAGTAAAGAATTGGAAGGCATGAGAAAGAAGAAGAGGAAGTTGGGGGACTATTTTGAGGGATTGATGAAGGAAGTGATGGAGAAGCAAGAGAATTTGCAAAGGAAGTTTATAGAGGCGTTGGAGAAGTGTGAGCAAGATCGAGTGGCGAGAGAAGAGGCGTGGAAGATGCAAGAATTGGATAGGATTAAGAGAGAGCGTGAACTTTTGGCTCAAGAAAGATCGATTACAGCTGCAAAGGATGCTGCTGTGCTTGCTTTCTTGAAGAAGTTTTCTGAGCAATCAAGCTCGGTGCAATTGCCTGAGGAGGCAATTACGTTTTCGATGCCTGTGGAGAAAGTTGTGGACAGGCAAGAAAATGGTAATGGTGGAGATGTTATAGGCAAGCAAGACAAGCAGAATGGTGGGAATGTTTCGGACAAGCAAGAAGATAACAATGGTGGGAATAATTTGGAGAAGGAAGAAAATTACAATTATGGAAATTCTATTCAGATAAGCTCGACTCGATGGCCTAAAGACGAAGTTGATGCTTTGATTGGGCTGAGGACTAAGCTTGATTTTCAGTATCAAGAAAATGGTCCTAAATCGCCTCTATGGGAAGTGATATCACTTGCAATGAAAAAGCTTGGTTATGATCGGAGTGCAAAGAAATGTAAAGAGAAGTGGGAGAATATAAACAAGTACTTCAAGAAAGTGAAAGAGAGCAATAAGAAAAGGCCCGAGGACTCAAAGACGTGTCCTTATTTTCACCAGCTTGATGCTTTATATAGTGGTAGGACTAAGAAGGGTGAAAACTCGGTTAATTCTGGGTATGAGTTGAAGCCTGAGGAGCTTTTGATGCATATGATGAGTGGACAAGAAGACCGACAAAGCACAGAATTGGTAATGGAGGATGGTGAGAGAGAGAATATTGATCAAATTCAAGGAGACAAGGAAGATGAAGATACCGATGGCTATGGGGTTGCAGCAAGTGATCCTTCTTTAATGGCAAATGTGGGCTGAAGTCATTGATGAGGCAAACTTTTTCTGAGAGCTGAAGTGGTGTTCCTAATGAGTAATCTTACTCTTCACACTAGATTTTTACACTAGGTTTGCATCAGTTGATGTATCGTGTTTTAAAGGGTTTTTCACGTCCACCACTTAAAAAAAATTAAAGTATTAGTCACGTAAAACATGACACATTAACCCGTGTGAAGCTGATGTGAAAATCTAGTGTGAAGAGTAAAATTACTTCTAAGTTCATGTAGTATATGTTCATCATTTGTTGATAAAAATGAGAGAGAGAGAGAGAGAATAAAATAAGGAGGCTCGTGTATAATTAATACAGCTTTTCCACTCCCATGTGTGCAGAAGTTGGAAATGGTTGGTTGTATTTGTTGTATTAATAAAGACTATAATCAGCAGTGATGCAACAGTGAAAACTGCATTCTTTTTCCGTTAAACAAGTCCTTATAGCGCTTGTGGGCGTGCAATATAGTAATGATTGAGAAAGGACAATGCAGGAATAGCTTTGACATAATATCCTCTATGCAGTGTTTTTTCTTGTAGGGTAATATTATAGTATAAACCAGATGATTAACATGAGGTCACTTGGGAAGTGCTTTAGGTAATCAGGCAAAGGATGCATGAATATCTCCGTGGTTTTGAACCAATCACCAACCTAAATTTGCTCTACTGCCCCTGGACCTTATTTAAACAATTACACAAGCAAAGCAAGTGGAACGAGTGTAGAGGATAATGGCCTTGCCATATCACCCCAAGTGCCATGATATTCTCAGCGGAGGGTTAGGCAACAGTTGTTACCGCCAATCCAATTCTAGCATTCCCCTGAGCCCACACTTGATCGGTGAACGAACCTTGGCAACAAAGCGGCAAGTAAGGCATACCCCATATAAATATAATGAAAGCAACCAATTCAAGTACACCCACACATTCATTCACGCTAAATAGTCGTTGTTCAGTGTTTTCTCTCTTTCACAGCAAACTCTATTGATTTAATCATCGGATGTATTCCCTGCCGACAACCCCGGCAAGGTCTTTGAGCTTACCTTTAATCCATGTCAATGGATGAGCAAGATGAGAAGATTATCATTAAGAGTGTACAAACAGTTAAGGTTAGCGATTATTGTCTATAATCGCAATCGCTTTAGGCGATTATCCTATTTTTACAACCACAACCATTCCGTCTTAGGCGGTTAGCGATTATTGTATAACTGCCGATTAACGGTTATTTGAGGTCCAACTCGCACGATTATAATCGCTTTTTATATATGGGCCTATATTAGTGTTTTTCTCATCTTTTTAGGCTTATTTTAGATTGCTATGGATTGTTTTTTTTAGTATTTTTTCTCTTTTTAGGGGGAAAAAAAATAAAAATAAAAACTCATTTCGTGAGACTTAAAAGTAAAAAAAAATTAAAATCAATTTGCTCTATATTTATATATATATAACCAAAATGACGTTGTATGCTTTGATTTCAATTTAAATTTTTGGATTTGTAATTTTGTTAGATGTTAGTTAGTTATCGAGTTTGTTTTTGTTTTTTTTTATATATTATATATATATATTATAATATATATATATATAAAGGGTAGGCAGTTAGCGATTAGTGGTTATTAACCGCATACTCATACCCCTAAAATCGCTAACTGCTCCGCCCTAAGTGGTTAACGGTTTTTTATAACCCTCTACAAAAGCAGTTATGCGGTTTACGGTTATAAGCAGTTAGCGGTTATGTGACGGTTATAATCACCCTGTTTATACATCCTTAATTATCATGTTTGCTATCTTAGGAGGAGTTCGGGTAGATAGTGACTTCATGCACACACTAGCCATGAAGACGCCCTCTACTTTGCAAGAGTTCATGAATAAGGTCGATAAGTTCATGAATGCCGAAAACTCCCATAGATCGCGGGATCAACCGGAGAAAAACCTTTAGGATAGAGGAGGAAAGAACCTGGGTTGGCAAGAAATGACATGGAGCGTGGACCTAGAAGGCTCGAGGAGTGACCTAATCACCCACATCAAAGATCAACACCACCTACTAGTTGATTCACCCCACTTAGAGCACCAATAGGAGCAATATTAATGCAAATTTGTGACGACCCGAGCTTAGATGGGCAAGGAGGATGAGAGCACCGCCCAGTGCAAGACCAAGGGATGAATACTTTCATTTCCATTGGGATCATAGGCATGATACAGATGATTGGGTGGACCTTATAGAGCATATCGAGTGGACCTTATAGCTCATCAATCAGTGAAGATTGCTTCGATTTGTAGATGATTAGTGACAACTACAACCACAATCAGGTTGGGATCATAGGGGCTCTCAAGATGATAAAAGACTAGCCCCGCAAGCTCGAGAGGAAGCCCTGGAGGAGTCCCTTGGTGAGATTAGAACTATTGTCGGAGGTTTTGTAGAAAGGGGCACATATGGTTCCTGTTGGAAAGCACACGCAAGAAGAATCCATGCCGAGGAGGCCTACATAGTGGAAAGACCTAACAAAGCCTTGAAGGTAGACTTGGAGCCCATCATGTTTACCGAGGAAGATACTTGTGGAGTAAGGCACCCGCATGACGATTCTCTCGTGGGACAATAATTGTCGCCACTTATAGTACTAGAAGTAAAATGGTAGCTCCACTAGCATAATTTACATGTCGGCTTTTGAACAGATTAAGATTGGGAAAGACAAGCTGCAACTTGTTATCTTGCCCCTCATTATCTTAATCTTATTATTCAACAATCATTTTCACAAATTAGAGTTCATAGTAATCAAAATATGTTTTATGCGAGTTGAAACCATGCATGTTTTATACATAAAACAATCATGCCATGCGGAAAAATAATAACAAGTATGCATGTAAGTTTTTACTAACTTGTATCTTGATTTTCTACCGGGTAATTCCCTTGACAATCCACAACTTCCAAATATGTGAAAGGGTTTATTATCAGTCTTAATTTAAACTAAAACAAACTCCAGGTCCTAAACTATTCAAAATAGGCTTCTTGCCCAGCTATTGAACATTCGGACAAAAATGTTGAACGCTCTACCTTGAGGTCGAACATTCATTCAAGGCAGGGTCGAATGTTCGGCTCTGGACAGAAACTCATTTTTTGACCAAAACTCCGACCAAACCCGTTTCTATCACAACCTGGGGTCTTTACATGCTCTCTAATACAATGTAATGCTTCAGTAGCACGTCCATGTAGAACTTGGTACCCCAAACATTAACAACCAACTAATCCAATGTTAACCTAACATTAAAGCCAAAACCTAGCTATAGATTCAAAAGTATAAGCTATGCTACGAAAATAAAGACAACAACTTAACAACACTAATGAAACAAGCTTAGGTTAGGAAGGTTATTTTCTTTGAAGAACAAAGATCAAGAGGGCTCCTCCTCTCTCTCAAAGTCACTCTCTCACACTCACACACTGATAACACACTGAAGAGGAAGTGGAAATGGTCTTAAAGGGGTGAGTTAAGGGGTATTTATAGGGGAAGTTCACATGAAAAAAAATTTGAGGGTTAATTTTTCAGTGCTGACATACATCGAACGTTTCGGTGTACTATGTCAAATGTTGGTGGACTATTACCTAACGGTTTTAGAGTTTTAATTGAATGTTCAATGTATTATGTTGAACGTTTATGTACGGTCTGACACACATGCTGAACATGTGATATGACATGATCAGTGGTGAACAGTCCTACGCAGCACTTTGAATGTTCTAGTGTACTATTTCGAACGTTCGTTGTACTTTAGATGTCGAACGTTTGTCACACTTTACTCGAACGTTCGGTTGGGCCAGAAAATTTCAAAATCCACCTCTTAGCAACCATAACATTCTCACTAGCCCTAAACAAGGCTTACCTAGCATTGTTTAATACTTTGGGGTATTACAGGTTCGACTATGGTTAAAAATTTAGAAAATGATTTTATGGCGTTTTTAAATCATGGGTGTTAATTTTATTTTTCAAATAATTGTATTCACTTTCTTTTAGTATTTATTATTTATCAGGGTATTACATCTACTCCACTCTAGAGCCTTTGCTCTCGTGCGTATCAGCCATGAGCCACCACTATTCCTACAATTTTGATGTGCACGTGATAGGTCCTTGGCTCCCTGCTCCTTCCCACATTGAATCTCCATTGTTGGGTTTCTGGTTTTGGCTATGATGATCTTAAAAAATGGTTGCAAATGGTTTTGATGTGTCCTTCGGAAATTGGGCTGGTGTCTTCCTCTGGTGACACTGATTCGACCACTATTAGTGCCTTTCTCGTAGTTGTGGCTCCCCTTCAGTTATGCTGCAACAATGAACTCATAGCGGAGTTTCGAGATGAGTTGAGGGACTGCCAATGGTTCGTGCTACTTATCATGTGATACGCGGGTGCGCACGACTTTAAAATTTATAAAACTACTAGCATTAGATCAAATCCTTGTAGGATAGCTCTAAAAGAGGGTATCGATCCGCAGGGATTGTGATGGTTATTTTGCTACAAAGTTCCTAAGATTCCTTCTAACTCAACTCATAAAAATAGATGTTTTTGTATTTTGAAACTTAAATGACATAAATGTAAATGACATGTAAAATAAAAATAAAGGTAGAAAGCAAATTATATCTAGCATGGATCTTTAACATAAGCATAATATGAGTGTATAAAGGTTATCAATCCTTACAACATACTCAACATGAAAATACTACTAAGAGAGAATAATAGAACATCATAGTTTTGCACTAGTCACTCACCTAACATTCTACATGTGATATAACTCGTGTCCCCTAGCATGCAATATAAAATCTCATAATAGCCTACACAACTCAATGAAGAAAGCATAAAATATTATAGGTTTTCACTCCACTTTTCACCTATTCTAAGTTAATCTAAGTGTGGATTGAGTCGTGGTCCCTAGCATATCTTATCAAACTCACATAAAATCATGTCAAAAGCACCATTGTATAGCATATGTTCCCTCAATCAAGGATCATGAAAACATAAAAGTCAATTAAGAAAACAACATTTTCTCATAGACAAGAAAAGATAATTTTACTCAAATTGATATCACATGAAGAACAATATCCTTGGCTACACAATCATTATACAAAATGTGCAAGATCCTAGCTAAACATAATCAATTCATTACACTTAGAATGAATTCCATTAAAACCCTATAAAAGGTTTTGTTCCTCATGAAGGATTTGGAAATCTCTATGAATTGGAGAAAACCACTTCCTAAGGAGATTAAGTGCTAAGGATTGTGTTCTACCTACTGTCTACCAACAAAAGAAAGCAAAAAGAAATTAAAAACTACTTTGAAATAAAACTAAAAACGAGCTACTGCCTCTCTCGGACAGAAAATACATTATATAAGGAAAAAGAGCTTTGATCTTTCCTTAAAAAAGATCAAGCTAAAAATCTGAAGTTCCAACTGTTAGGAGTCCTCTGAGAAGTGATTTCGGCGCCTACAATAGTCTGCCCAGCCGTAATATTTGATTCAAAATATCATTACATCGTTATCTGCTGTCAAATATTTGTTCACGTTCTGGAAGCATCGATTGCGATCGATCCAAGGATGCTACGATCGATCCAAGGCTGTGATCGATCCAAGAAAATGGTGATCGATCGCTAGGCAATTCTTCTGCTCCACAGCTCTCCTTTGATGTTTTTTTAGACCCAATGTTTAAGATTTGCATGTATTTCCATTTAAATAATAATACAAACTAAGGTTTAACATATGCGAGTTATGGAGTTTAAATGTATAACATTCAACACTTATCATCATGTTTCTTGGAAGAGTTGAGGGATTATTTGCGATTCATGCCACTTCTTAAAAAATAAAACTAAAATGGAGAAGAACAATTTTATGCTTAAGATTTTATTTTGACAAATTTAACAAAGCATATGATTTCATATGGTGAATATGTTGGCATATTATTTTAAAACTTAAAATGACGTGACATTTTATATACCATTAAATAAAATAAAATAAATCTTAATCATAAAATAATTTTATTTTCATTGAAACTTGAAACAAAGAGGATCATATATCATATATCATATATAATAGCCGAGTTCTGCCTTAGTGATGCCTAGAATTGTGATATGTGGCGTGAACTTATATTTTTTAGTGAGTAAATCGGTTTTTAACCCATAATTTTTAAACATTGAACCGGTCATTTTTAGTAAAAAATCGGCCCTTTAAGTAAAACCAAACTGGTCCATTTATTATGAGATTTCATTAAATTCAAAAATTTAATGTAGGATATTATGGTCTCAAAATTTACTACTCTTTGTTTTTTTTTTATATAGAGAAAATGAGCGATTTCATTAAATAGTAAACATATAAAGTACATCGCCCCAAAGAGATAATATTTGAAATACATTGTGGAATTTCTCCAAGAAGGATATAAGCCTTCTGAAGGGATAGAGCTTCATTGGCAAGACGATGAGTCGCACCATTAAGATTCCTCCTAACATGGTTGATGCTACAAGAATTCAAACAATACATTAGTCCTCTAGCTTCCTCAGTGAGATGACCATATTTACTCAAATTAATCCCATCTTTGTTTAGTGCCTGCATGATTTGAAGGGCATCGCCCTCTAGAATCACCTTGTGAAATTTACTATTCTCTTAAACTATAGAGAGTAGATTTAAATTAAAAACATACTACATTAATTACCCATAATTGGTCATATAGGTATTGCACGCATTAATTCTAAAAAAAATTAGCCATATTAGTAATTAATGCCTCAACGTATAGGTTGACTAATAAAACTGTGAATTCTTCTTGCTATTTTATTTGTTTATACTTTTCATTTTAAACCATGTATACCTATGGGAACAAAAATTTAAACATGTTTTAATATATACCTATTAAACTAAAATAAAGACTCTTATGTTTTATTGGAATTTTTTTTTTCATTTATGTTATTTACTCGATTTTTAGCCTTTTTTTGAAAGTGTTTTTCTAATTTTGAAAGCAAAACAAGGCAAAAATTTATTTGATTGTTGTGCATAAGAGGAATATAAATACTTTCAAAACACCAAAGAGATATTAAGCATTGAACGTGTGTGAGTATTTATTTCATTGTGTTAAATGGTTAGTAAAAGATTTTGTTTTATTTTGTATTCATAAAAAAAAAATATTTTTTAGTTTGCTCTGTATTTTTTTTTAAAAAAATTTCATAATATGTGTTTTATTTGTTTTTTTTTTTTGAGTGTGTGTTTTATTTGTATTGAAATATAATAAATATCACACCAACAATATTAGTGACTTCTGCTAATTTTTTGGGGTTTCTATTTAATGGAAAATTTTGTTGCTTTGACCTATCTTTCTGTTTTATATATAAATCTTTGTGTTTTAGTTGATTTTTTTTTTTTTTCATTTGTGCGAATTATTCGAATTTTCAAGGATTTTTTTGTAAGCATTTTTATACTTTTAAAAACAAAAGAAAGCAAAAATTTGTTTGATCCTTTTGTAGAAAATGACTGTAAACGTTTTTTTTTTAATTGAATGTAGCGCTTCTCATTAATATAAATCAATTAAATACAACGCTCATCGTGGAATATCTCATACAAACAGAGGGAATATCCTCAATAAGACACTGTTCCTCACAAAGAGATAAGGCTGCTTTTGCGAAACGATGGGCCACCTCATTACGGGTCCGCTTGACATGCTAGGCCGACCATGATTGCAGGCTATGCAAAATCGCTTTCGCTTCTTCAATTAAATGGCCATACCTACTTCAGTTGTTATCTGTTGAAGCTAGCGCCTGCACCACTTGAAGGGCATCACCCTCAAAGATTACGTGAGAAAAGCCCAACTCTTGGCAGAGGTAGGCTGCCCCCAGTACTACTATGGCCTCTGCGATGTCAGGTGCTATGATAAAATCTTTTGGAGCCGACAAGGTAGCTAACACCTCCCCATTACAATCTCGAAGAATAATGCCTATACCCATCTTCTTATGAACCTTATCCACTGCCGCATCCCAGTTAGCTTTGATTTTACCTGCTGGGGGGGCTAGCCAAAGGGGAGGCTAAGGGTAAATGTTTTTAATGAAGTGTTGAACTTGATATCATATGATTTATTTGATGCATTAAATGTTGAGAGACATATTTGTTTTACTTTTTATTCATTAAAAAAATTATTTATTTTGCTCTGTATTTTTTTCGAATGTTCAGAATTATATGCATTTTATTTGTATTAAATATAATAGGCATCACACCAACAATATTAAAGATTCCTGCTAATTTTCTATTAATGTTTTGATTATTAGAATTAAGATATTCTTCTTGCTACTTCTTTTTTTCTTTAAACTTTTCATTTTAAACCATGTATACCTATGGGAACAATTTTTCATTAACAAAAAAAATGTTTATTTGCTTTGTATTATTTTTTTTCGAATGTTCAGAATTATATGCGATTTATTTGTATTGAAATGAAGTAGATTCTTGCTTATTTTATGATAATTAGAATCTATATATTCTTCTTGCTATTTTGTTCTTTATGCTTTTCATTTTACACCATGTATACATATGAGAACAAAAATTTAAACATGTTTTAATGTCTAACTATTAAACTAAAAATAAGGCTCTTATGTTTTATGAGATTTTTTTTATTATTTATTTATGTGATTTACTCGATTTTCAGCCATTTTTTGAAAGTGTCTTTCTGCCTTTGAAAGCAAAATAAGGCAAAATTTTATTTGATTGTTGTTCATAAAAGGAATAGAATACTTTTGAAACACCAAAGAGATATTAAGCATTGAATGTGATGTGAGGATTTATTTCATTGCGTTAAATTTTTAATGAAATATTTTGTTTTATTTTGTATTCATTAAAAAAAAATATTTTGCTTTGTATTTTTTTTAGAATGTTAATAATTATATGGATTTTATTTGTATTGAAATATAATAGGTATCACACCAACAATATTAATGACTTTTGCTAATTTTTTATTAATGTTTGGATAATTAAAATTCACAGGTTTTCGTCTTACTATTTTTTCTTTCATTATATATCTTTTTATTTTAAACTACTCATATGGGAACAAATATTTTAACATATTTTCATTTATATGGATTAAACTAAAATTAAGGTCTTATTTTTTTAATTCATTTGAGTGTTTTATGGATTTTTTTTCCTTTGTTTGTATGATTTACTCGATTTTTTTTTTTAAAAAAGTATTTCTTTTGCTTTTGAAAGCAAAAAGAAGGCAAAAAAAAGTTTATTTGATATTGTGCAAAAAATGAATAGAAACGCTTTTGAAATACCAAAAAGATAATTAAGCATTAAATGTAATGTGTGATAATTTATTTGATTGCATTAAATGTTGAGTGGAAGATTTTGTCTATTTTGTATTCATTAAATAAAAATATTTGTTTTATTTTGTTTTGTATTATTTTTTGAATGTTCATAATTATATGAATTTTATTTGTTTTTTTTTTTTTAAAAGGAAATGGGCTCATTGCATTGATGTATAAAATCAGTTAGGTACAAGACGCTATAGAGATAGGGAAATGCTACAGCATCTCCCTGTATCCTTCTCTCATCCTTCTATTTTTCAAAATCACCATTGGATCTGTGGTCCCCATGTATTGGATCTGTGGTCCCCATGTATAAACATACATGGGGACCACAGATCCAATGATGATTTTAAAAAATAGAAGAATGGGAGAAGGACAAGAGAAGAAAATCTAGCATTTCTCATAGAGATAATATCATAAATACATAGAGGCACTTCCATATCATAATTTTATTTGTATTGAAATACAATAGGTATCACATATATATATTGACCAAGCATCCCTATGCGGGTCCTACTATTTATTTTTATTTTTTAAATCAATGCTCAGGCCCACCTCTTAAATGCATTCCTCTTATGCCCTCTTCCAAAATTTGAGCTGGTTAACCTGAGTTGGGTTAACCAGCTCTTAAAAACAAAAACAAAAAATTAAACTTCCTTTTTAGGAAGACGCGGGATCTCCCTCTCTCATATTCCCCTCAATTTCAAACTCATACCTCTCTCTCTCTCTCTCTCTCTCTCTCGTTCCCT
This sequence comes from Betula pendula, assembly GCA_900184695.1. Classification (NCBI taxonomy): domain Eukaryota; kingdom Viridiplantae; phylum Streptophyta; class Magnoliopsida; order Fagales; family Betulaceae; genus Betula; species Betula pendula. Next base: position 155,910 of record FXXK01001055.1, read on the forward strand.
CGTTCCACTCCCTTAGAAATTTCACTCCTCTACGACCAAGCATATCTCCGTCGACCATCAAGCCGCCGTGGTAACTCTCTCTTCCGATCTTTGCTCTCCACCGACTAGTCCTTGCACCAACGCTCAACCACGCGTGAAGTAAATTCAGGTATGAGTTTCAAAAAAAAAAAAAAAAATTCCTCTCAACAATGCGTGAAGATTTGGCCATTAGGTGGGATTTTATTTTGTTTGTGTATTTCTTGTTGATTTTGTTGAATGGTAATGATTTTTTTGATGAGGTTGATTGCAGACAAGCAGAGATAGAGGTTGAGAGGATAAGCGTGAGTGTCACCAACGAGGCTCAGAGCCTTTTCGACACTTTGTCCAAAATGTAAGAGCTATGCCTCTTAATCTGAAGATTAAGCAATTTGCTATAATTCGTATTTTGTTACTGTTACTTTTATGTGCTTCAAGGAGAAGAATTAGTCAATTACGAAACTTAGCATTTTAGTGTACCTGAATAGTTATTATTACAAATTGATGTCACTGTTATTATTTTCCACCCTCCTTACTTGATCCTACTGTACTTTGGACCCTATGGTAGTTTGAAATGTAGAATATTGTCACTAATTCAATAAGGTTAAGTCTTAATATAGACACACTTTTCTTCTGTTAAAAGTTTTGTAACTAAAGAATCTGTGGTTCGCCAAAAGAAAAGAAAATAGAAAGCATAAGGAGGAGTTTGCAATAATTTTATAAGTAAAAGAGCAATGGAGACTAAAGTAGATGTCTATTTTGAGTTATCTATAAGCAAATAGTAAATGTTGGTTAAAGGACACCTAAATATTACAAAATAACCAAACTTTTGCTATGGTAGTTTGAGTTATCTAATGTCGTAGATAACTGTGGCTATTATGGTTAAAGATTGATATATGTGAACCCCCCCAACCCCCCCCCCCCCC
>FXXK01001055.1:157066-206014 GCA_900184695.1 Betula pendula
CCCCCCCCTTCTCTCTCTCTTTCTCTCTCTCAATGTGGCAAGACGAGATGCAAGAAGAGGGAGAAGAGCAAGATGTAGCCAGTATGATTTACACTACAATTAATATTGAGATGATTTTTTTATACTTTTTGACTGGTGGTTGTCTAAAAATGAAAACCTGATTTATTAATTCTTTTTTTTTTTTTTTCACTATGTGCATTTTGTTTACCTTTTCAATTACTCATTGTGGAGACATTTTGTTCTTCTAAATGGACGTTTCAAGCTCACGCTTGGAGAATGAAGGTGAAGTTAAATCTCTTAGTAATGAAGGTCCAAATAACAATGATTTAACCGACGAATATGACCCTGTGAATGATTAGTCTTTTTACTTTTGTTTCTGTTATTATTTAGCTTATAATTATTTTCCTTGACCCATCAATTATGAATGTGATTTAGATTTGGATGACAAAGAGGAGTTGAATGATAGAGCCAACAATGGCACACTAAATGATATGATCGATGAGGATGATAAAGTTGAAGAACCTAAGGTTTCAATGACATTTAGTTCATTGGAAACAGTTATTGCCTACGATAAGAAGTGTGCTAAGCAAACTGGTTTTGCTGTGATAAAAAGCAATATTAAAACGGAGAATGATATTGTCTATTACATAACCCTTACATGTAGTCATGAACACAAACCAAGAAAAAGCAGAGCTGATGCTACAAAGGCAGTCTCAACAAAGACAGTCCCAACAACAATTAGAACTGAATGTAAAGTTAGGATTTGTGTTATGTTATTAGACAATGGAAATTGGTATTTGACTAAAGTTGTGATTGAGCATAACCATGCCTTAAGCCCAGGAAAAGCAAGGTTCTTTAGATGCAATAAGGAGATAGACTATCCTGTGAAAAGAAGGTTGGTGTTAAATGATATAGCCGGAGTACGTACAAGTAAGAATTTCAACACTTTAGTGGTTGAAATGAGGGGTATGAGAATCTTCCTTTTGGGTAGAAAGATGCAAATAATTTTATTGAAAAAGCAAGAGAACTACGGCTTGGCAAAAGAGGTGGTCAAGCCCTTTGTGATTATTTTAGAAGAATGCAAAATCAAAATAAAGGCTTCTGTTATATGATGGACATGGATGATGATTCTAGATTGTGCAATGTGTTTTGGGTTGATGCACGAATTAGGAAAATATATGAATTCTTTGGGGATGTCATTACATTTGACACAACGTACCTAACCAATAGATATGACCTGTCATTCGCTCCTTTCGTAGGTGTGAATCATCATGGCCATTCAATACTTTTGGAGGCAAGACTAATATCAAATGAGGATACAGAAACATTTTTTTGGTTGTTTAACACTTGGTTAGGTTGCATTAACAACAAAGCTCCATGTGCAATTGTAACAGATCAGGCTAGATCTATGAAAAACGCAATTGAAATAATTTTTCCTAAGACAACTCAACAAAGATATTGTTTGTGGCACATTATGAGAAAACTACCAGAAAAATTTTGGAGCACATGCGCAATTCAATGGCATTAGAAATGCCTTAAATACTTGTGTGTATGATTCTCAAACATGTAAAGAGTTCGAGACAAATTGGGAATTTCTACTTGAGACTTATCAACTTAAGGATAACGCATGGCTGCGTGGGTTATATAGTGAGCGGACACATTGGGTGCCGGTATATATGAAAGATACATTTTGAGCTGGAATGAAAACTACACAGCGGAGTGAAAGTGTGAATTCATTTTTTGATTATATACACTCACAGACCATGCTTAAGGAATTTGTTGATCAATTTGATAATGCTTTAAGGTGAATGGTTGAGAGAGAGAGAAAATCTTTTTCGATTCTTTTAATCGCACGATTCAATGTTTTTCTCCATTTTCTTTAGAAAAAGCATTTCAAGAAGTGTACACTAATGCAAAGCTCAAAGAAGTTCATGGGGCGTTTGTGCAAGTTGTCTCTTGTAATAACTCTTATCTTAGTAGTGAAGGTGCAATTTCTACTTATCAAGTGATTGAACTTGGTGTCGTTGATAAAAACGTGAAAAGTACAAAGTATTGTGTTTACTACAATAAAGAAGAAGTAGAAGTGAAGTGTAGTTGTACATTGTTTGAAACAAGAGATATTTTGTGTAGACATGTCATTTTTGTCCTGCTGTCAAATTAAGTTTCAAAGCTACCATCGAAATATTTTCTTTCCCAATGGAGAAAGGATATAAAGCGAAGATACATCTTGGTTAATAATAGTTATGATGGTGTTGGAGAGGACCCTAATGAAGAAAGATATGACAGATTGTGCAAGAAATTTGATAAATTAGCATCGCGTGCATCAAAAAAGGTGAAAAAATACAATTGGATGGAGGAAAATCTTGATATATTAGCGGAGGAACTCAATGAAATAATGTTCGAACCCATTCATCATTCACAGCATATTTCAGTTGGGATGACATCTTCAAGCTACAATCAAGTCGTAGAACGTAAAGATGGTTCGGCAGTGCAAAGTAATATTGTGCTTAGTCCTGTTAAGGTTAAATGTATAAGGAGACCAAAGTCAACAAGAATGGTGTCCATTGTAGAAAAAGAGATGAATAAGTCACAAGCAAGAAAAAAGGCTGTGACGCTAAAAAATGCCAAACCGAGGACCAGGAAAAAACAGGTTGGTAACACATTTGCATGCCCCAAATAAGTTTTTCTTCTGTTTTGTTGTAAACACAAATACCATACTATTATTTTTCTATGTAGACCTCAAAAGCAACTCAAGATCAAGTAAGAAAGAAGGATGTGACTGACAATAATACCAAATCGAGGAGTAGGAAAAAACAGGTTGGCAACACATTTGCATGCCCTAAATAAGTTTTTCTTCCGTGTTGTTGGAAACACAATTACCTAATTACACAAATACCTAACAATTATTTTTCTATATAAACCTTGAAAGCAACTCAAGATCAAGCGAACGTAGGACAAACACCATTGCCTTCAATAATTGATGATCAACACTGTTGTACAAATTGTACTCAGGTATAAACATATAACGTACAATGAATCAAATATGTTGATTTACTTTAAGAAATTTATGCATTTGAATTTTGTTTTAATTCCTTTTAAACCTTGTGTTGTCTCATGTTTACTTTAGGTTGGGGTGCCAGTTGATCTAAGAAATAAGTTATCTCAATTGTTATATGAACGCAATTTTGAAAAGGCTTTTAATATAGCCCTACAAAGATGCGATTTGTCCATTGTGTCTTAGCTATGCTCACAGGTGAAATTGTGGCATCTAACAATGTGCACAAACTCGAGAATATATATTATATAATGTTATCTGTAGCTTTTAACACTTGTATTAAAGATTTGCATGGGATTGATGTAAAAAAATCTTTCTTCTCAGGTTGATCTATGGTGACTATTGTCTATAGTTCCTCCCTTTTTGAACCAAGGAGTACTGATAAAACCCTTTTGTGGCAATTGGCTACTGATATTAGTAACAACTCAAATCAAAATTTTGCTTGGATGACAGCTGTGGCTAATGCCATTTCCCAACTGACTCGGGGTTTGCAATAAATGTGAAGCCCATCTTATATCAAGTATTTGTTATACTCAACAATCGATGTACCTCAATAGTAATTAATAGTGTTGAGCTTCCAACTATCCGTTTTCTCGTATATGTCATCAATTCCATGCTCATGTTTGGAGTTAACTAAGGAACATGACAATGTATTTTGTTGTTTTGGTTATTAAGTAGTGATGAACCAATGTTTGTGAAAAGGAAAAGAAAAAAGCTGACGTGGTTGATGGATTTTTTGCTCTGAAGCAGTCAGGTTTTCTCTTTGCCGTTTGGCTTGTTGTTTTGCTTGGGATCTAGCGCGTGTGAGCACGTGCATCGGAGTTTGGTCGGTGGTCAAATGGCTTTGTTCGATCTACCATTGTTGCCTCGTGTAGTGTTCTGTTCTGCTGTTCTGAGTATTATAGGACAGAAAGGAAGAGGTCGTGGTAAAGGAAAGACCATCAGAATTATGGATGATGTTACTGTTGGGATTGGTGGATCAGTGTCAAAATCTGTGGAGGATTCTCTTAACGCTATGGAGGATTCTACACAGTTGGAGGATGTTGTTCTAGAAGAGGTCGATTTTGAGGGTGTTGAGGAGGTTGTGCCTGAGATTATTGTGCCTAAGGAGGTTGTGCCTTAGATTGTTGTACCTCTCAGTTCTATTCCTGTAAAATAGAGTAGAACAGAGTGTTTGGAAAAAGGTGAATGTAGTCGGCAAGCTGGTGTCTCCTCCTCTATTCTTACTCCTCCAACCTTTAATTTGAGGTCTAAGGCCATTCCGGAAGTTCAACTGCCTGTTTCTGCCTTGAAGGTGGATGCTAATGTCTCGAATGTGAAAGATCTTGTTGTACATCCGGAAGCTCCAAAGCTTGATTGGAAAGGCCTTTTTAAATTGGAAAAGCTGTTTGGTCTTCTTCCTTTTTTTGCTCCAGATGTGGTGGATGGTAAGGTTATTATCTCTCCTCCATTTGAGGCAATTGAAGAAGGTATTAATAAGTGGAAACCTAGTTTGGTTGGTCAATTTCTGGATAAACCTTTGTCGTTTTTCCTTGTGAAAAAAGCAGTTGATTCAATGTGGAAGCAGTATGGTTCAGTTGATGTTTTCCTTATGGAGAATGACATGTATATTTTTCGTTTCTCTTATGGAATGACTCGTGATGAAGTGTTTGAGGCAAAATTGTGGAATATTTCTAATAAGCCTTTAATTCTTCGTCATTGGGAACCAGGTATGCAGCTGTTAAAATTGTCTCTGGACTCTCTTCCTATTTGGATTAAGCTGAAGCATCTTCCTATGGAATTCTGGAGTCCTACTTGTTTGGGTTATGTGGCGAGTGGTGTAGGCAAGCCTTTATATGCAGATTCTGTTACAGAGGATCAAGTTCGTTTAGGATTTGCCAGAGTGTTGGTGGAGGTTAATACTACTTCCATCTTCCCTAAAGAACTCTTCTTAAAGGAATTGGTGGTTGTATGATTACTGTTGGGGTTAAGTATCCCTGGATACCAATGCAGTGTTCTCATTGTCATGCATTTGGCCATGCAGTTCATGCCTGTTCTAAGGTGGAGAAGAAAGTTTGGCTCCCTAAGAAGCCTACTGCCCCGGTAAAGATTGTTGCTAATCAACAGCATATTCCACGTATGGTTGGGCAAGCGTCTGGTAAGAGCACTGCTATCCGTCCTCCCCAAGTGCCGCGAGAAGTGTTTGATAAAAGTCATGTGCGGCCTGTTTAGAATTTTCAAAAACCTTCTTCTAAACAAGGCTCTAATTCTTTTGCTGCTTTGCGTTCCATCTCTCATTCTGGTTTGGAAGAGGGGGAGATTGTTCCTCATCGTGATCAGATTCATCAGATTCAAAGGCTTATTAAGGATGTGATATGAACCCGCAGGAAGAGAAATCTGTTGAACCCACAATCAATTTGAAAACCAACCCAAGAAAGCCACACTCAAGTCTATGGATGGAGAATTTAGATCCGTTGAAAACTCGTTTCAAGAACCTAGATTATATTAAAAATCTAGACCCGTTGAAATCCCGTCTCAAGAACCCAAATTACGAGGAAGAACGCCACAAAGGTTGTGATTTACCTTTGATAAGTTCAAAAGTTCAATCAAGAACAAGAGGAGTAAACTCAACTCACAATTAAAATTCAAAATAATGTATGTCTGCTTAAGTGGTGGCTATGAGATGTTTAAATACTCCCTACAAAATAACCCTAGGCCAAAATAAGGCCCCTTTCCCAAAATACCCTCAAGTTGAACAATTAAAGTTCTTTTGAAACCCTAATTAATAAAACATAAGAAATATATGGGCCAAACATCCTCAAGTCCATTTATTCTAAACTAATAAAATAAAGCCTTTAATAACAATAGGCCCTATTTTTAAGTCAAGTCTTCCACAGTTTGGATCAAGTGGATCAAGACTGGTTCTCCTTCTTTCAAGCCCATCTTGAGTGTTGGGCGCTTGCTAGCTTCATCCCAAGTGGATTGCACTAATCTTTGCATTGCTTTCCTGATCTTCTTGGCTCTTGGTCTTGTAATTGGCCCATCTGAAACTTGAAAAGGATCTTTAAGAGTAGGCCCACCTTGGTCCCATCATTCCCCCTCTCCTCAAAAGGATTCGACCTCGAATCTTCACCTACATCAAAGGGAGAAAGATCAGAAACATTAAAGGTAGCAGAAACATTATACTCACCTGGAAGATCCACTTTATATGCATTGTCATTAATTTTCTCAAGAATTTGGAAAGGTCCATCTCCTCGGGGATGCAACTTAGTCTTCCTATGGACTGGAAATCTTTCTTTGTGCATATGAACCCAAACCCAATCTCCTGGTTCAAAGATGACACGCCTTCGCCCTTTATTGGCTTGGGAAGCGACCCTTTCATGAAGTGACTTCACCAACTCCGCCTTCTTTTGGCCATCCAAGCTACTCCTGCCATCAACAAGTAAAGGCATCAAATCTAATGAAGTAAGCGGATTAAATCCATAAACAATTTCAAAAGGAGAATATGAAGTAGTAGTATGCATGGTCCTATTATATGCAAACTCTATAAATGGCAAACAATCCTCCCAAGTTTTTAAATTCTTATGAACAACAGTGCGTAAAAGCTGAGTTAAAGTCCTATTAACTACTTCAGTTTGACCATCAGTCTGCGGATGACAAGTAGTGGAAAATAAGAGCTTAGTACCCAATTTCCCCCACAACACCTTCCAAAAGTAGCTAAGGAATTTAACGTCCCTATCAGAAACAATACTCCTGGGCACACCATGGAGGCGCACTATCTCCCTGAAAAACAAGTCAGCTATGTTTGTGGCATCATCTGTTTTATGGCATGGAATGAAATGTGCCATCTTACTAAATCTATCCACAACCACAAAAATAGAATCGCTACCCCTTTTTGTCCTAGGCAACCCCAAAACAAAGTCCATAGATATGTCGACCCATGGCTCACTAGGGACAGGTAAGGGTGTATACAACCCATGTGGCAAAACTTTAGATTTGGCTTTTCTACATGTAATGCATCTGCTACAAATACGATTGACATCTCGCTTCATCTTAGGCCAAAAGAAATGTTCATGCAAAATATCTAAAGTTTTCTTGACACCAAAGTGCCCCATTAATCCCCCACCATGTGCCTCACGCACCAATAACTCACGCATAGAACAACTTGGCACACAAAGTTTGCTTTCTTTAAACAAGTAACCATCATGCTTGTAAACCTTACCAAATGCCGCCTTATCACATGCCATGTACACATTAGAAAAGTCAGCGTCATTGGTATACAGGTCTTTCACATATTCAAACCCAAGCATTTTAGCACTCATAGAAGTAAGAAGTACATACCTCCGGGATAAAGCATCAGCAACAATGTTCTCCTTACCTTGCTTGTAACGGATGACATATGGAAATGTCTCAATGTATTCTATCCAACGAGCATGCCTTTCATTCAACTTACCTTGACCCTTGAGATGCTTTAATGATTCATGATTGGTGTGGATCACAAATTCCCTAGTCCAGAGGTAGTGCTGCCAAGTCTCCAATGCACGAACAAGAGCATAAAGCTCTTTGTCATAAGTAGGGTACTTTAATGAAGCCCCACTTAGCTTCTCACTGAAGAAGGCTATGGGCCGCCTATCTTGCATCAAAACTGCTCCAATCCCTAAACCTGAGGCATCACATTCAATCTCAAAAGCTTTGTTAAAATCAAGTAATGCTAGCACAGGTGCAGAGCACAACCGTTCTTTAATGGTGGCAAAAGAATTCTCTTGATTATCCCCCCAATGAAACCCAACATTCTTTTTAATGACTTCAGTGAGTGGTGCAGCAATGGTGCTAAAGTCTTTAACAAAACGCCGATAAAAACTAGCTAAGCCGTGAAAGCTTCTTACCTCAGTGATGCTCCTTGGCGTTGGCCATTTGCTTGATGGCCTTGACTTTCTCTTCATCCATTTCAATACCCTTTGTACTAATAACATAACCAAGAAAAACAACTCGTTCCATGCAAAAGGTACATTTCTTGAAATTAGCATACAATTTTTCATATCTCATCACATCAAAAACATATCTCAAATGCTCAATATGTTCATTTAAGTTCTTGTTGTACACTAGGATATCATCAAAATACACAACCACAAACTTACCTATGAACGCACGTAGAACATGGTTCATCAATCTCATGAAAGTACTAGGCTCATTTGTAAGTCCAAATGGCATAACCAACCATTCATAAAGCCCATACTTAGTCTTAAAAGCATTTTTCCATTCATCACCGTACCCACTTTTAAGATCAATTTTACTGAAAATACATGAGCTATGCAATTCATCAAGCATATCATCTAATCTAGGAATGGGATGGCGATACTTTACCGTGATATTGTTGACCACCCTACAATCAACGCACATCCTCCATGTCCCATCCTTCTTTGGCACGAGTAGCACCGGTACCGCACATGGGCTCATGCTCTCCCTCACGTACCCCTTGCTCATCAAATCCTCAACTTGCCTCTAAAGCTCCTTGGTCTCCTCCGGATTACTCCTATAGGCTGGTCGGTTTGGAATAGCAGCTCCGGGTACAAAATCAATCTGGTGCTCAATGCCTCTAATGGGTGGCAACTCATTAGGCATCTCCTCTGGGAATACATCCTCAAACTCCTGCAACAAAGAAACAGCCAAACTAGGAAGAGACTGGTTAGTTTCATCAAGATTAAGATAAGACTCTTTATAGACAAGAAAAATTATATGGCGATCTACGAAGAAAGCCCTCTTGACCTCACTCTCTCTTGCATAGAAACTCACTTTTGTCTTTCATTTTCTCTCTGCAGACTCTCTTTCTTTTTTCTCTCGTGACTCCACTCTTTTTTCTTTACTCTCAGCCACCTCTCTACTTTCTTTTTCACTCTTTCTTTTTTGCTCATTTTCACTCTCACTCTTTATTTTTTGCTCAATCTCTTTTTCACTCTTGCTTTTTTGATCACTCTCATTTTCACTCTTTCTTTTTTGAGCAACCTCACTTTTTAGTTTCAGTTGATCCTCATAGACCTGGCTTGGAGTTAAAGGAGCAAGCTTGATTGTTTTGCCCTCCTTTAGAAAGCTGTACATGTTCTTGAACCCATCATGTGTCACCCTCCTATCATACTGCCACGGCCTCCCCAACAAAATATGGCCAGCATACATAGGCACAACATCAAAACGTACTTCATCCTGATATTTTCCAATTGAAAAAGTAACTAACACTTGTCTATCTACTCTAACCTCTCCACAATCATTCAACCACTGCAATTTATATGGTCGAGAGTGTTTTAAAGTAGGTAAATTCAATTTCTCAACCAAAGTAGTGCTAGCCACATTAGTACAACTCCCCCCATCAATGATCATACTACATACCTTGCTGTTGACGTGGCATCTAGTATGAAAAATGTTCTCTCTTTGTTGCGCTGCATCATCCACCTTAATGTGTGTATTGAGAGCACGCCTAGCAACAAGAGACTCACCGGTCACAACGTATACCACTCCATCATCATCACTATCATCAACCAACTCGGGCACCCCATCACTATCACCTTCAATCTCAGTCATTACCTCCCCATTGTCACGCAAAATCATCGCTCGCCTATTTGGACATTGAGAAGCGATGTGCCCTAAACCCAAACACTTAAAGCATTTAATATCTCTATTTCTTGAAGGTTGAGATTCTACCTTGGGTCTGCTGCTAGGGCCCTCATCTTTGCTCTTAGGTCTTCGGTTTTCCTCTTTGTTTTAGCTGGATCATTCCTATCCCACTTTGATTTCCAAGTAATACTAGAAACCGAAGTGTACCTTGCTGCTCCTTTTCTCTTTAACTGTCTCTCCACCTTCATAGCCATGTGCACCATGTCCTCTATCTCCACATAATGCTGCAATTCAACTACATTGGCTATATCTCTATTCAAACCACTCAAAAATCTAGCCATGGTGGCCTCCCGGTCCTTCTCTACATTAGCCCGAATCATCGCTACCTCCATCTCCTTATGGTAATCCTCCACACTCTTAGACCCCTGTGTAAGATGTTAGAGCTTTTGGTAAAGGTCCCTATAGTAGTGGCTAGGCACAAATCTCCGCCTCATGAGAGCTTTCAACTCTCCCCATGTCTCAACAGGCCTCTCATAATTCCTTCTCCTATTGGTCACTAATTGATCCCACCAAATAAGAGCATAATCAGTGAACTCAATTACCGCCAACTTCACTTTCTTCTCCTCAGAGTAATTATGGCAATCAAATACCAACTCTATTTTTTTCTCCCACTCTAGGTAAACCTCAGGGTCAGTTCTACCTTGAAAAGATGGTATTTTCATTTTGATGCGCCCCAAGTCTCTATTGACACCATCCCGACCCCCTAGGTTCCTCTCAAATCCTCTTTCATGTCTAACTCCTCTATGTCTACCCGACCCAATTTCAGATGTTAGGTCTTCCTCATCCTCATTATCTCCTTCATTCTCATACGCAGTTTCAACCCTAGGCTCACGTCGCCTCCTATTTCTCCCACCTTGCAAATTTCTAATTGCTGCTTCTTGTTGATCCATTATATCCCTCACTTCCCCCATCACCAAGTTCAACCGCTCAAATTGTTGCTGCATGGCCTGTAACACAAAGAATGGGTTATCGGCCACCCCCTCCGGTGATGAGCCACTGCGGCGAGACATTGTAATGTGCTGCAAAAAAAAGTGTTAGCGGAAAAAGAAAAGATCTCACACGCTCCCTTACGTGTTTACACTCAAATGATGGCACTCCACTCGTGTTTCACTCTAAATAGGCTTTTTTTTTCGATAATAATTTCACACTCTCTTGCCTTTTACCTCAAGAGTTTTTCCACGCAAGTTCTTTCAGAACTAATTGAACTCAATCAAGACAAACAACCTTATTTAATCCCAACTAGCAATTAGGTTCAAGAAACAAGAACAAGAGAAACACGGAAAGAATGAAACGACACAAGAATCATGAAAATTATACGAATAGAGGAGTAACTATAACACGAGATACAAACTATAGTGAAGGATGCACAACCCTTTTGATGTTAAGGCTCAAAATTTTTTTTCAGATTTTCTATACTTTTCTCTCTTTTTTTTTTCTTTTCCTTTCTTTTTTTTTTTTCTCTCTCAACTGATTTGATCACAATTAAAAGAAAATTGCAATTAACAAAGCCCTAACAAAGAACTCAAAAACCCTAGAAGAATAAATGATATGGCAACCAAAAACCTTAGAAGAATAATGAATTTTCGGCAGCCCTTTTTTTTTTTTTTAAACCCTAGAACAATGAGAACTAGGATCAAATAGGCAAGAAAAAAAAAAAAAAACGAAATAGAATCAGACCTGATTGGAAACTGAGCTCTGATACCAAATGATATGAACCCGCAGGAAGAGAAATCCATTGAACCCACAATCAATTTGAAAACCAACTCAAGAAAGCCAAACTCAATTCTATGGATGGAGAATTTAGACCCGTTGAAAACATCGTTTCAAGAACCTAGATTATATTAAAATCTAGACCCGTTGAAATCCGTCTCAAGAACCCAAATTACGAGGAGAACGCACAAAGGTTGTGATTTACCTTTGATAAGTTCAAAAAGTTCAATAAAGAACAAGAGGAGTAAACTCAACTCACAATTAAAATTCAAAATAATGTCTGTCTGCTTAAGTGGTGGCTATGAGATATTTAAATACTCCCTACAAAATAACCCTAGGCCAAAATAAGGCCCCTTTCCCAAAATACCCTCAAGTGGAATAATTAAAGTTCTTTTGAAACCCTAATTAATAAAACATAAGAAATATATGGGCCAAACATCCTCAAGCACATTTATTCTAAACTAATAAAATAAAGCCTTTAATAACAATAGGCCCTATTTTTAAGTCAAGTCTTCCACAGCTTGGATCAAGTGGATCAAGACTGGTTCTCCTACTTTCAAGCCCATCTTGATTGTTGGGCTCTTGCTAGCTTCATCCCAAGTGAATTGCACTAATCCTTGCATTGCTTTCCTGATTTCTTGGCTCTTGGTCTTGTAATTGGCCCATCTGGAACTTGCAAAGGATCTTTAAGAGTAGGCCCACCTTGGTTCCCATCAGGATGCGTTATATGATAAACATAGTAGTCTTCCACTGTCCTTGACTGGTAAGGATCTTATTGTGCATAATGAGGAGCATCCAGTTTGGGTTTTTCTCCTACAGTATGAAGATTGCTACATGGAACATTAGAGGTCTTAATGACCTTTCTAAACAGAGAGAAATTAGGAGTTTGGTCTCTCGTTTGAACATCCATCTTCTCTGTATTATTGAGACCAGAGTTAAGTTTGCTAAGTCCGCTCTTATTCAGGAAGCCATGCTACCAGGTTGGGTGTTTGTGTCTAACTATAATCTCCATTATCTTGGCTGTATCTGGATTTGTTGGAATAAGAATGTGGTGGATGTTGCTGTCCTTAGCCATAGTAGTCAGGATATCACCTGCAGGGTTTGTGCTGTGAATGAAGATTTGGCTTGGACTTATACTTTTGTGTATGGGGCTAATAAAGGGATGGATAGAAAGTTGTTGTGGAATCGTTTAAGGACTATTACAGGTTCCATTTAGTCGAGTCATTGGCTTTTGAGTGGTGATTTTAACTCTGTTCTTAATGCTAAGGAGAAAATCAATTCGTATGATAGTGATTTCAAAGGTTGTATAAAGGACATTGAAGTCTCTGACCTACCTTTTTCTTGTTGCTTTTTTACTTGGAGTAATAAGAGAGAGGGTGCTGGTTTTATAGCAAGGAAGCTAGATCGAGTTCTAGCTAATGTCTTTTGGATGGGTCTTTATGGTAAGACTTTGGTGGAGTTTTTGGAAGGGGGTGTATCTGACCATTCTGCCTCCATTATTTCTGTGGGAAAGTTGAGTAGCTTTGGTCCTCGTCCTTTTAAGTTTTTTAGCTTTTGGGCTGATCATCCTCAATTTCTTTATTGGGTTGAGGAGTGTTGGCAAAGGGAAGTTATTGGTAGGGCTGTAAACGAGCCAGTCTTTCCGACAGTCTACTCGATACCTGCCCGGTTAAACTTGACTCGAACTCGAGATCGGCACTGTTCAAACTCATTTATTACTGTACAAACCCGCTCGATTAGTTAGTGACACATACCCGACTCGCTCAACAAAACCCGATAAGGACTCACAAGCCTAGCTCGTTTAAGGCTCGACCAAACCGGCTCACCCGACTCGTTTAGGGATTGCGAGCTTGGCTCGTTTAAGGCTCGACTTGGCTAGCTCGCCCGACTCGTTAGCTCGATCNAAATGAAATCAAAATGATTATTTTAAAAAAACATAGCAATGTTAGCTAACTAATATTGTTAGGTTATATAAATTTAAGTATGTATATTAACTAGTTAGTTAATATATATACATTTTGTGATTTTTATTAATAAATCATAATTCAACATTTTTATTTTCATAATAGAATTTGTAGAATAAATAATATCATTAAACTTTGAAAAAATGATAATTGATTTATATTTGGTGGTGTAAGGTAAGTTGTCTTCTCATATATACATAAAATATAATTATATATTCATATATATACACAAAGTATAGTCATAATATAAATTGGAGAATAAGAGAATCATTCAAATTTGAATAAGACTTGAATAGATAAATAGAGAGAAAAAATAGAAACTTATAAAAAGAAAAATTCGTAATTAATTAAAATATTTAGAAACTTTCAATATTCTTAACATTTAATTTTTTTTTTCTATTTTATTTTGAACGTTTGACTCAAATCATAATGTTATATTTTTGAATGTGTGTAGACAAAAGCTATTATTTGATTCCCTTATTTAATGTTATCAATTTTACCATAATTTGGGGCATTAATTAGAGAATATTGAGTATAATTATGCCTTAAATCTTTTTTATGGAATATAAATGCTTCATTAATATTATTAATTAGAGGCCTTAATTAGAAACTATCGAATAAATTAGGGCCTTAAAGATTTTTTTATAGAAAAAAATTTCATTAATATTTATTATTGGGGACCTTAATTAGAGAATATTGATATAATTCTATGGTTATATACATATAAATACATAAGTAAGTCATAATAGAAATTGGAGAATAAGAGATAATTCAATTTGAATAAGACTTGAATAGATAAATATAGAAAAAAAATGAAACTTATAAAGAGAGAAGTTCGTAATTAATTAAAATATTTAGAGACTTTCCATATTCTTAACATTTAATTTTTATTTTTCTAATTTTATTTTGAACATTGACTCCAATCATAAATGTTAGATTTTTGAACGCATGTAGACAAAAGCTATTATTTGAATTCCTTATTTAATGTATCAATTATTTACCAAAATTTGGGCCTTAATTAGAGAATATTGAGTAATAATTATGCCTTAAATGTTTTTTTATGAAATAAATCTTCATTAATATTATTAATTGGGGGCCTAATTAGAGAATATCATTATAAATTAGGGCCTTAAATATTTTTTTATGGAAAAAAATTTCAATCTAATATTTATTAATTGTGGACCTTAATTAGAGAATATTGATTATAATTAGTATAGTTTATATACATATATATACATAAAGTATAGTCATAATATAAATTGGAGAATAAGAGAATAATTCGAATTTGAATAAAACTTGAATAGATAAATAGAGAGAATAAATGAAAACTTATAAAGAGAGAAGTTCGTAATTGATTAAAATATTTAGAGACTTTCTATATTCTTAACATTTAATTTAAAAAAAAAAAATTATTTTGAACGTTGGACTACAATCATAAATGATATATTTTTGAACCCATGTAGACAAAAGCTATTATTTGATTCCCTTATTTAATGTTATTAATTTTACCATAATTTGAGGCCTTAATTAGAGAATATTGAGTATAATTATGTCTTAAATGTTTTTTTTTGGAATAAATCTTCATTAATATTATTAATTTGGGACCTTAATTAGAGAATATCAACTATAATTAATGCATTAAATATTTATTTTATGGAAAATAATTTCATTAATATTTATTAATTGGAGGTCTTAATTAGAGAATATTGACTATAATTAGTCTACTAGACCACTCGTATTATCACTTATTAAGAAAAAAAAAAATCCAAACGGTGCATTTCATAAGCTACAATCCGAGATTCTGAAGAGATAAGGCCGCACGGTCTCCCAAACCTGACGCACGCGTCCCTATGCACAACTACCAAGGTCTGACGCCTCACTTCCCCATGCAACCTTGCACCGTTGGATCAATCCAACACATCCAAGCCGTTCACTCATCTTCAACCCTAGTTTATGCCAATCTTCAGACATTCTCATTTCTCTCTATCATTCATTTCTCTCGACTGCGCCTCCTTATTTCTCTCAAGCCGTTTACTAACTCTCCAACCCAGCCGACTGCAAGAATCCATAAACTACCACTAAAATCACCCACCTGAGCCGGTACCGGACTCTTCCTAGACGAAGGCGCGGCCTGCAACGGATGGATCACGGCGCCGCCACTGACAGCATTCGAAGGCCTAAGCCACCCAGCCGATCTCCACACAAAACCCACGGAACCCAAACCACTGGACTGCCAACCCCCCTCACCTGAGTCGGCACTGAAGGAAGATGTAATTTTGCTTCTTCCTCTATATTTTTCTTTTTTTTCATTTGTAAGTCAAGCTGGTTTTCCAATTTGCTTGTAAGTTGTAAATGCCTAAAATTACTTATTTGGCATCTTTAGAATAAGTTTGTGTTTTTCAAGTTTTTTATGCACATTTTTTTTTAAAAAAAAAAACTAAACGAGCCTTAATTGAGCCGAGCTGGTCCAATTAAGGCTCGATAGGCTTTTTAACCGAGCTCGAGCTCGGGGTCGAGCTCGGATTAGCCTTTCCAAAAATGTAAACTCCATCTCGAGCTCGAGCCGAGTCGAGCCGTTCGAGTACCCGGCTCGACTCGACATAGCCTTTTTATCGAGCTCAAGCTAGGGTATGGCTCTAACGAGCCGAGCTCGGACATGGGATTCTAAGCCCAACTCGAGCTCGAGCTCAGCTCGTTTAGAAGACCTTTTAAACAAGCCAGTCCCGGAATGCCAAAACCCGGCTCGGCTCGGCTCGTTTACAACCCTAGTTATTGGTGTGCCTAGGTTCCAATTTTGTTCTAAGCTTAAGGATGTTAAACACGTTCTCAAGCTTCAAACTGTGGAGTGCTTTGGGTCTATTCATCAAAAAGTGCTCTTGGCTAGGGAGAGAATGGAGAAGGCTCAGAGTGAGGTCATTTCTTCAGGGGGTCATCCTGATTGTATTCAGCTTGAGAAGGAATGTTTGCATGAGTTTTTGTCTATTAGCCATGCTGAGGAATCGTACTTTAAGCAGAAATCCAGTAATCAATGGTTGCAATTGGGGAATCAAAATAATACTTTTTTTCATCGCATGGTTAAAGCTAGATCTTCTAAAAGCTCCATTCATTTGTTATGGGATGATCATGGTCAAAAAGTGGTGGAAGAGGCAAAGATTAAAGAGGTTGCTGTGGCCTATTATCAGAAACTCCTAGGGACTGACTCTATGGTGTTTGATACTATAAAGGCTGAGAGAGTTTCTCAGCTTGTGCAACCTACCCTCTCTCCTGATCATTGCTCTCGGTTACAAGCTATGGTCACTGATGAGGAAATTAAGAATACTCTTTTTGATATGAAGAATAATAAGGCCCCTGGCCCTAATGGTTTCCTTGCTAATTTCTTTAAGCATGCTTGGCCTGTTGTTGGTGCTGATTTCATTGCTGTTATCAAGTCCTTTTTTAATTTTGGAAGGCTTCTTAAGTCTGCCAATGCCACTATTATTTCTCTTGTTCCTAAGAAGCTCAACCCCGCTAGAATGGGAGATTTTAGACCTATTTCTTGTTGCAACCTCTTATATAAGTGCATTACCAAGATCCTAGCCAACAGGTTGGTTCCTTGTTTGGATGCTCTCATCAGTCCGAATCAAACTGCTTTTATTCCTTCTCGTTGCATTGCTGAAAATGTTCTCCTTGCTCAAGAAGTTCGTAGAGACTATCATAAAAGTGAAGGAAAAGCCAAATGCACAATTAAAGTGGACCTCATGAAGGCCTACGATTCAGTCAATTGGAGTTTCCTCCTTCATAGCTTAGCTTGCTTTGGGTTTCCAGCTAAGTTGTAAATTGGATTAAGGAGTGCATTACTTCTCCTCGTTTTTCTGTGGCTTTGAATGGTACTCTGGTTGGTTTTTTTGAAGGAAGGAAGGGTCTCCGCCAAGGTGATCCCCTATCTCCTTATTTGTTCGTCATTGCCATAGAGATCTTTTCCAGATTAATGGCTGACTATGTTAACCGAGGTATTAGTTTTGGCTTTCATCATAAGTGTTCTAAGATTAACCTTACTCATCTTTGCTTTGCGGATGATTTGTTAATATTCTCTGAAGCAAAGGTTAGCTCTGTTATGGTCATCAAACAAGTTCTTCTTGAGTTTGAGAATCTTTCTGGTCTCAAAGCTAATCCTGATAAGAGTTCTCTCTTTTGTTTTGGTGCTTCTCATGTTGTTAAGGATCATATTAGCCATTGTTTGCAGATTAGAGTGGGTGTGCTTCCTATTCGGTACCTTGGTGTTCCCCTCATCTTTACTCGGTTAAATGCTACTGATTGCTCTGTTTTGCTAGAGAAAATTGCTGGTAGAATTATTCTTGGCTTTCTAAGAGGCTTTCCTTTGCTGGTCGTCTTCAGCTTATTACCTCTGTTCTCTATAGTATTCAGGTTTATTGGAGCAGCATCTTCATCCTTCCTAAGTCTATTCTCCATGCCATTGAACAGAAGTTTAACAGATTTCTTTGGAATGGAAAGGATGCTGGGGTTGCTAAGGCTAAAGTGTCCTGGAAAATGCTTTGTCTGCCTAAGAAAGAGGGAGGTGTTGGTATAAAGAAGCTTGAGGATTGGAATTGAGCCTCTATGATGAGACATATTTGGAGTCTCTTTGCTAAATCTGGCTCTCTCTGGGTAGCTTGGGTGAAGACTAATTTGTTAAGAGGTAAGAGTTTTTGGCAAGTTAGTATTCCCCAAATCTACTCTTGGAGTTGGCGCAAGCTCCTGAAGCTCCGTTTACAACCCAAAGCGTTTCTACACTTTGAGGTGGGTGATGGCAGCAACATTCATCTCTGGTATGACCACTGGCATCCTACTGGTAGGTTATTTGAGACATTTGGTTTTTGGGTGGTTTTTGATGCTAGGAGTAGGCTTGATGCTAAGCTCTCCTCTGTTATTGCTAATGGCCATTGGAATTGGCAGCCGGCTAGAACTGATCATTTGGTTAACATTCAGAGTTGTCTCCCCCTAGTTCCTCTTGGTGTGGTTGATCAGCCGAAGTGGATTATCTCTAAGGATAATAAGTTCTCTAGTTCCTATACTTGGGATGCTCTTCGTGAGAAGCAAAATATTGTTGCTTGGTATTCCCTAGTTTGGTTTCCCCTTGCTATCCCCCAACATGCTTTCCTTGTTTGGCTGGCCATTAAGAATGCTCTGGCAGTATTCGCATGTTGCAATGGGGTTTACAGGGTGAGACTAGTTGTGTCTTCTGTCAATCTGTCGTGGAAGATCTCCCCCACATGTTTTTCCTTTGTGGTTTCAGTAAGCATGTTTGGAGGAAATCTTTGGAGAAGTGTAGTGTTCTTGATCCTCCTACCAATTGGGAAGATATTCTTGATTGGGGTATCCATCATTAAGGCAAAAAAACGTTGCATGCTTCTATATGCCGCCTGATTTTTGGTGCCTCCATCTACAATATTTGGAGAACACATAATGAGATAAGGCATGGTGGTTCTCCTTTATCTGAAGATTAGCTTCTGCAGAAGATTCATGTGGATGTGAGGTCTCGGATTTAGGGTAAAGGAAAGTTCAAGAAAATCTCTAGAAATATTGAGCTTTGTTGTAATTGGGGGCTCTCTAATTCTGTTTTTAGTGTAGACCTCTTGTTTTTTATTTCTATTTGGCAGAATAGGTGATGTTGGCTGATTGTAAGGGTTTGATTTTGTTGCCCTGTGTTTGGTTTGGCTCGTTTGATATATGATAAATCTCTACTCATTCATCCAAAAAAAATAAAAATAAA
This sequence comes from Betula pendula, assembly GCA_900184695.1. NCBI lineage: Eukaryota > Viridiplantae > Streptophyta > Magnoliopsida > Fagales > Betulaceae > Betula > Betula pendula. The sequence goes on from FXXK01001055.1 coordinate 176,190, forward strand.
AAGATGAACCAATATTTGTAGATTACTTTGCTTTATTTTGATATTTGACCAGATTCAATGTTTTTTAAATTCTCATGTATTGATGGTGCCCATCATAAATGGAACAATATGATTTTTTTAGGATTTCTACCTATCCTCTTTTATGGGATTTGTAGGGATCTGCTTCATTATCTTCTTAAACCAGATTATCTTTTCCTCCCTCTTATTTAGCTTAAGAAAAACAAGCATATACATATGTCATCTCAGTTTCTTGAAAGATGCAAAACATGGTGGCTTCAAAATGCTTCATGTATATGCATCAGATGGTATTTCTACAAGTATAAAACCTCATCCTATTGAAATTGAAAATAATAAACAGACTCCAAATAACACCTACTGTAACGACCCAGGGAAAAACGCTAGTCACATCTGCGTTATCACCCCAAAAGGACTAGTCAATTTTTGAACGTTTTCATAGAATCACTTATAAGTCCAGTTTCACCTAGTAACTAGGCGATGTGGGACTCAACACTCATGACTCTCTTTATAAATACCCACTCTATGTGGGCTATTTCCTATTTCTCTTCTTCCCAATATGGGACGGGGTGTTACAAACTCCCCTCTTAAACTCCTGACGTCCTCGTCAGGGCCACGTCATGCAGTGTTTCGATACACATGGCCTGGGTTACTAGGTGGCTCTGATACCATTTGTAACGACCTAGGGAAAAGCGCTAGCCACATCTGCGCTATCCCCAAAAGGACTAGTCAATTTTGAAGTTTCCTAGAATTACTTATAAAAGCCCAGTTTCACTATAACTAGGCGATGTGGACTCAACACTCATGACTCTCTTTATAAATCACCCACTCTATGTGGGCTATTTCTCATCTTCCAATATGGGACCGGGGTGTTACAAAAACGATCGCGGAAAAGCGCTAGCTACATTCGCTCTATTTGTAACGACCCAGGGAAAAGCGCTAGCCACATCTGCGCTATCACCCCAAAAGGACTAGTCAATTTTGGAGTTTCCTAGAATACTTATAGAGCTCAGTTGCACCTAGTAAAGCAGGCGATGTGAGACTCAACACTCATGACTCTTTTTATAAACTACCCACGTCATGCAGTGCTCCAGTACCACATGGCCTGGCATTACTAGGTGGCTTTGATACCATTTGTAACAACCGAGGGAAAAGCGCTAGGCGATGTGGGACTCAACACTCATGACTCTCTTTATAAATCACCCACTCTATGTGGGCTATTTTTCTTCTTCCCAATATGGGACCGAGGTGTTACACCTACAAGGGGGTTGAATAGGTGAGGAAAATTTGGTCCTAAAGCAAGCAAAAATGAATTCTTGAATTTTCAGGAGTACTGATCCGTACGAACGGCTAAGTGGTCTGGTCGAACGGGATAGGTTAAAATACTGAAATCAGGCCTCTCAAGGCATGGTAGTCGAACAAATCTTGGAACGACTGAGTAAACAGGGCTCTCTGAGTAGTCTAAAAGTATTGCCGGTCGAACGCCAATTGGAACGGCTGAGTGAATGAGGCTCTCTGACTAGCTTAAAAGTCTGGCCGGTCGAACACCAATTGGAACGGCTAAGTGAACAGGTCTCTTTGAGTAGCCTGAAAGTATTGCCGGTCGAATGCCAATTGGAACGGCTAAGTGAACGAGGCTCTCTGAGTAGCCTGTAAAGTATTAGCCGGTCGAACGCCAATTGGAGCGGTAGAGTGAACGGGCTCTTTGAGTAGCTTAAAAGTCTTGCCGATCGAACGCCAATTAGAGCTGAGTGACGAGGCTCTTTGAGTAGCCTAAAAGTATTGCCAGTCGAACGCCAATTGGAACGGTTGAGTGAACGGAGCTCTTTGACTAGTTTGAAAGTCTGGCCGATCGAATGCCAATTGGAATGACTTAGTGAACGGGACTCTCTAAGTAGCCTGAAAGTCTGACCGGTCGAATGCCAATTGGAACGATTGAGTGAACGGGGCCTTCTAAGTAACCTGAAAATATTACCGGTCGAACACCAATTGAAACAGCTGAGTGAACGGGGCTCTCTGAGTAGCCTGAAAGTATGGTCGGTCGAATGCCAATTGGAACGACTAAGTGAACGGGGCTCTCTGTGACTGAATAAAATTTTTTGGTTGAACGACCCAGATCTCATTCGAACGCCACCAAGTAAAAAATAAAAATTATAAAAACAACCAAAACATTTTGTCCAAAAAATACTTATTACAAAAAGTTCTTTGGGACACCAAATTTGGCCAATTCAAAAAACTAACAAACTCTGCCTTTGGCAATTTGATGACAAAAATAACTTGGATCCCAAAATAGAATTAAAGTTCATAATGACAAAATGTTCATCAAAATTTTCTATTACATATGAAAAAATTACTCCCCCTTTTTGTCCCTGAATAACAAAATGTTTATCAAAATTGTCTATTACATATCAAAAAATTACTCCCCCCTTTTTGTCCCTGAATAACAAAATGTTCATCAAAATTGTCTATTACATATCAAAAAATTACTCCCCCTTTTTGTCCCTGAATAACAAAGGAAAGAATGGCAAACTTCAACCATCGTGTTGCTGTTTAGTTCGGGATTCAGATCAATCTTGATCAGTCGCAGCATCAGTAGGAGGCAGGGAAGAGCTCTGATCATCAGTGGCAATGTCAACCATCTGTTCATTTTCATCACCAGATTCAAAGGTGGTTGAGGACGCCGGAGTAGTGGAAGAGCTTGAACCACGAGAGTGAATAAGTGCGATAACAGTGGTGGCAACCGGAGGAGTGGTCTTCTTTGGCATAACATGACCTAATATGTTGTTGACATCCAGCTTAAGTTGCTTTAATTGAGTAGCCTGTGTGTCAACAGTCTTCTCATGTTTATCTAAGCGTGTGTTTATTTCGGTCTAGTTCTGATTGATAGACTAGAGAAGACGTAGAATTTCTACGAAGGACTCGTATGGAACCGAGGGCACACGGGAAGGACCAGTACTTGAGGAGGGGTGAAACTCAGTGGTAGCATTAGGAAAACTCTCACCAATAGTACCACTTGCAATGCCCTGTTGACGTTTACGAGAGACTTGCCCCAAGGTGCGAGAGACGGTGGCCTTGGAAAAAGGTCGTTGATTGTTGACTGATGATTTTGATGGAAGAAATTTCATTTCAAAGTTGGCCAGGATCCAAGTGATAAGAACTGGATAAGGAAGAATTGTGGTTGTCTCATTATAAGCACCACGAATAACTTGAATGACAAAAGAGCATAAGTCGATAGATGCTCCTGTGATCATGACATAAAGAAATCGTTCACGCTGAACTGTGACATCTGAATGATGTTGGAGTGGATGAATGTTCTGGAGCATAATCTGAGCCAATAAAGTGATAGGAGGAGCCATGTCGCCTATTTGCATCATAGAATTTTGAACCAGCCATACGTTTATACTCTCAGGATAAGTGAACTTTCGGCCCATGTCCGATCGAGAAGGAAACTCCAGGTCAATATAAGGGTACTCTGGTTATCAATGAGAGGAATGCTAGTGATATTGTTGATGAGGAGCGAATCCACAAGTATCTTTCGATCACGCACATATGTCATGAATGAGGGCAGAGAGGAGGAGAAGCCAGTAGTATTGTAGTAGAATTCCCGAACTGGCTCGATGTACACGGAAATGGGAGAAAAGGCAAAGTATTCCCACTGGCGCTCGTCCAAAATAAGAGGACCAAGTGCAAAATTGTTGGTTAAATCTGTGAGCTTGACCCCTTGATCGCGCTTAGAATCAAATTTAAATTTATAAAACACTCGCAATAGCACGAATCTTTGTAGATAGGTCTATATTGAGGGATCGAACCACAGGGATTGTAAAAGGTTGTGTGATATGGAATTTCTAAAATGTTACCTAACTTAACCCATAAATACAAGAGTTGGATTTTTAAAACTAAAAACTAAACAACTAGAAAGCTTTTAAACTAATTATGCAAATGAAACTAGAAATTGATAAGAGAGGTATAGAGAATTGATTTCACTCAATCCTCATACCATAAGCAAGCAAGACATAGCATGGAATTCACATAAAAGTAAGGTTTTGAGTGTGTGAAGGGTGTCAACCCTCACAACAACTCTTCAAGAATATACTTTTCAAAGGAAATGATAAAGCATCTTAGCTACACTCAAACCATCCACCTAATCTAGATGTGAGATAATCTAAGTCCCTAGCATGCAATATAAACCCTCTCAAGCATCACAATTCCATGGAATAGCATAGAACATCTTAGGTTCCACCTTTTTCCCACTACTCTAAGTTAAACTAACAAGGTTTAAGTTGTGGTCCCTAGCATGCAATATCATATCCACTTAGAATCATGTCAACAAATATCATTGAAAGCTTATAAATCATCCAAGAATTAACACAATCCTTCATAGACAAAGAAGAGTATATATCTCAAATGGTGTTTGCATTAAGCCCAAAACAAAAGCATGTACAATCACCTCACCATTTATATAAACTCCACACTAAACTACCCTCAACTCATAGTTACTTAGATTAAGCTAAATCAAAACCCTAAAAAAGGATTTAGTTCCTCATGAGGGTTATGGAAAACTCCATTGATTTGGAGAAACCCATTCCCCAAGGAAACCAAGCACTATGAGAGAGTTCTTACCTACTGTCTAATACTAAAAATGCAAGAAAAACTAAGAGAAATAAAATGGAAACCGAGCTCCTGGTCCATTCTCGGACTCAAGTTACATATAAAGAGGGAGAGACTTAGATCTTTCCAAAATGAGTTAAGACTACAAAGATCTTCTTCCAAATAGTCTTGGGCGGTTCTGAGGGACGATTTCGGCGCCCACAATGGACTGACAAGCCGCAAAATCAGACCCATAAAGATCTAGCCGTCATTTGCTGTCTGAAAAGATCTTCAGGTTCTGGAAGGGGCGACGACGCTCGAGCGTCACTTTTGGGCGCTCGAGCGTCAAGTGCCTCTGGCGCTCGATATCTGCGCGCATGCCTACGTGCGCCAGTGTTGATGTTGCTTCTGGCGCTCGAGCGTCAAGATTGGGCGCTCAAGCGTCACTCATTCTTCAGCAATATTTTCTTCCCAACATATCTTCAAGTCTAATGTCCATGAGTTGTTTTGAATTTTCATTAAGACCTGAAAATATGGAAAACACTAAAACACACTAAAAGTATTAGATAACAATACAAACTAAGGTATAACACATGCGAGTTAAGGGGCTTGAATGTGTAACATTCAAGACTTATCCCCCCTCGTTCCATAAGAACCTTCTGTTTGGCAAACCGCTCTTGATAGATCTTCTTAGTACTAGAATTGACAAACTTCTTGTCAAGAATTGCTTGTTGTTCAGCAGTGAGGTCCAGAGGGGAATCCACAACAGTTTGTTTGCCATTGACCTTGGTAGCTTTGGTCTTTTACGAATCGGGATCCTTTTGGGTCGAGAACTCTCGCCAACCATGTCTTGAAAGTTGAAAAAGATGATAAGACCTGATAAGAACTCAAGTAATGGAGAACCAAGTGAAAAGCATGAGAAAGGCCTCTATGTGGCATTTTATCGAACATGTGGTGTGCATAGACAATAAGGAGATGAAGCATTCTCCCATGAATTCAAAGAAACCCAATTTACAAACATGAAAAAAAATGCTTACAAGGAAACCCAAACACAACCATAATCAAGAAGCATCAAAAGAAATCATAACAAAAAAAATGATGAAACTCCAACAAGAGAGAATGTAACCTAGAGAAATGCATAAGAAGAGAATGCAACAAAAATAAATGATCTAAAGGAGAGAAATATACCTGATGAAGCAAGGGATTGGCAATGGGCAGATCAGAGGGGTGCGAGAGAAGAGAGCAAAAAAAATACAAGGGAATTTTTTTTTTGAAAACCTAAGTTTTAAAGACCAAAACCCATGTCTGATACTATCCGGTCGAACGGTTAAGTAAATCCGGTCGATTGGGATACCAATTAAAAATATTTGCCCTTTCTTTTTTTCTAAAAAAGAAAAAAAAAAATCTCTCAAGGAAAATTCTCCCCTTAAGTGAGTTACCAATAAAATCATAGAGTAATCAAAGAAAAACTCATCAATAGCACATGAGTAACAAATTAAACATAAAAAACATCAACATGCTTAAGGTGTCCAAAATATGCATGTAATTCAAAGGATGAATGGATAAGAAAGAACTTTGACAAATGCTAAGAGATATGTATTCATGCTCATGTGTTGTGTGTGAAGACTTCAAAGTATGACAAGAGTGAATCGAACTGAGTGTGGAGACAAGCACTTGGGACGAAGAATGATTAGCACATCGAATCAAAAGTCAAACCGTATTTATTGTACTAGGGCCTAGCTACCTTCTTCCATTATACTCCCCCTGAGTCACAATTTTAAACAAAGTCCGTTAATGGCCTTATTTTTCCGCAATGATTTGGCCATTGACTATTTCTATAGGGACAAGCTTAAACAAAGTAAAGACACTCAACTTTTGTTTGGATATTCTTTTTGAAAATGTGCATTTTTGTAATAATGGAGTTTTATCACAACAAAAAGGAGCACATGAGTTTTATTTTTATTTTATTTTATTTTCTATTTTGCATTTAGATTTATGGTATGAATGAAAATCATATCACAAAACTACATACAGATTTACAAACATGTTTTACAAATCATATCACCAAATTTAAGTACACATTGTCTGATAATCATATCTTTTTTGCTACAATACACATTGTCTGTTTCATTATAAACTTCATTACAAAAAACCACAAAAAAATCCCTCGACACAAACATCTCAGGCCAACGTCATTCAACCAATTATACGGCCTTTGTGGGTATTTGTTAGAGTATAAAAAAAAGTATATTGCAAATAAAATCCACGAACAAACAATAATTGTCTAATAGTTCTTTTTCATTGCTATGAGTTTGATCTAACCGATCTCAACTTCCTTTTGATACTGAGCAAGTTCACCCTCCATTGATATCTTCACCTTCTGAGCTTCTTTCTCTAATTCTGCCTTCACCTTCCCAACTTAAAATTCAACCATTGTTTGACATCGTTTCGCTTCTTCTTTCACACTATCGTGTCATTTCTTCAAACGGCTTACCACCCTTCTACCACGTTCACACATTGGTGGATCAACCCATTCAAAAAAATACACTGACGATTAATCTGCAACACACATAACAAAGATTTATCACTACAAAAGAAATCATAACAAAAAAACTGTCATGTAACAACATTAATGTGTGAATAGCTAACAAACATTTGAAAGTTAAAGAGCCAATGTTGAAGCTACTTCTAGGCCAGCAGGGACCATGGCCAATGGCCCATGCATTAGTTGACAAACAAACAATATTCCTAAGAAGCTCAAACTAATGTTGCCTTTTCAAAATGACACAAAAGTTGAATTCTAACTAACATAGAAAAAGAGTCTACTTCTTCTCTTCTAATTAATTATAATTCATAATATTACATTGCCAAACTATTAGCTTTGATAGTGTAAAAAAGTCTGACTTGTTATGTTGTCATTACGAGTGGAATAACATGTAATATGAATTTCATTTTGAGACTAAAAACATGTAGAGTAACTAAGTCACTCAAGCACCGAATATATACACGATGGAACAATTCATGGAAACCCAGCTCAAAATATCAATAAAATATGAAAATCTAACTCAGATCTTCAACCTCATCACTGATATTCTTTCATTTTATCACTACAAGTACCACTAAGCCTAATGCTCTGAATACATAGAGGAAACAATTCATGGAAACCTATCATGCAAGTCCAAAACACATCAGGAAAATGTAACCCAAGATTTTTGAATATGCTGTGGAAAAACAAATCAAAAAATCAGGAACTTACCTTCCAATTTTCGCAGCTTATAAACTTGCGTCCATAATTGTTATCTGTGTGAGCGGTTCTCACAATCATTGGCTGCTCGCAATAGCACACACGGTGATGTGCAGATGTAGCGGCGCTCTGGGTTGACTCGGACCTAGCATCTTCCGTTGAGCCTTCAATCTTATCCGTTATGCCATCCATCTTCACTGCACGACTACAACAATGGCTCAAGTTGTTTCTGTGCTAAAATAAAACCAAAGACAAACTACTTCATGTGTGGGGTTTATAGGGAACAATTGGGGTGTTACATTGCAAATTTTGATGTTCTTAAAGCACGGACAAGGGTTTTCAGTGAAGAATATCTTCCTTGATGGATTTCCCCCCGGAATCCTACCACAACACCCTCAAGGATAATGATAAGAAAAATATATTTAAATTTTAACAGGGAAAATGGAATCCTAGGAAGTTACTATCATAAATAAGCAAATCAGGAAAATCCAATTAAACAAGTTATACCAAATACAAATCTTACATCATTTAAAACATGGATGGTATAATTTATTTGAGGTCGAGCTAAAATCCATGAATTGAATTAAAAAAATTAAAAGTACATGGAGCAAAGCTAGAATTTAAGATAGTAGTATAATAATTTTCCAACTTTTTAATAGGTATCTTAGTTTTACCTAGGTCCATATAACTATAATTAAGCCAGGTTAACACAAATTTAAATTTTTATACCAAACAGACAATATTTGTATTATTATGCAGAAATTAAATATTTTCCAATAATCCGTTCTCAAATATGTGTAGTCCAAAGTTAGGCTGAATATGCTTTCAACTCCACGCCTAACCCTGGTCAAGGACCAATGTATGTATATGCCATATCATATGTTTCGAAAATTTATTTATTTATTTATTTTTATTCAATGCGGGAAGAGGGGAAAGAAGAAAAACTTAAGCTTATTAGGTAGGCCTTTGGGCTGAATATGGTTTTATAGAAAAACGAAATAGAAAAATAGAAAATTAGAACAAAACACATAATCAGTTACCCAAAGAAAAATGAAATAGAAAAATTAGATTATAAAGAAAAATATAATTTTTTTCTTCTTCAAACTGGGTGGGAATCACCGGTGGTGGCGCCATGGAGGAGAGGGAAGAGTTTGAGAGGAAAAAAAATTGAAACTCACACCTGATTTTACTTCACGCGTGGTTGAGCGTCGATGCTAGGACTGGTCGGTGGAGGGATGAGATCAAGGGAGGAGAGTAGAGCTCGGGAGAGAGAGTTACCACGGCGGCTTGGTGGTTGGCAGAGATATGCTTGATCTAGAGGAATGAAATTTTTAAGGGAAGTAGGAACGAGAGGAACGAGAGAGAGAGAGAGAGAAGAGTATGAGTTTGAAATTTGGGGAAATATGAGGGAGAGAAAACCTACGTAGTTCTTCTTTAATTTTTTTTTTTTTTAAGACCTAGTTAACCCAACCCGGGTTAACTATTGTTTTCAAATTTTGGAAAGAGGGCTTGAGGGAGATTCGCCAGATAGAGAAGAACATGGGCCCTTTTGATTTAAAAAAAAAAAAACAGTAGAAGGACCCCTAGAGGGATTAGCAATAAACGTTTAAGCATTATCCTATATATTATCACAATTTTATCTTAATTTTTTATTAATGCTTTAATAATCATAATTCAGATTTTCTTCTTGCTATTTTTTTCCTTTATACTTCTTTTCATTATAAAGTACTCGTATGAAGACAACAATTTAACATGTTTTAATTTTGTGAATTAAAATAAAAGTAAGGGTTTTATAATAGTCATTATTTTTGTAATGATATAGTCTACACAATTGTTAACTTTTTTTTCGAAAATATTTTTACAAAATCGCGGGTACGGACCCGACCCGGCAACACAGTTATATATTGCACATTTTTCCCTCTCCTAAACCCTCCCAAACCCTCAGACGTTGCACGGCTTTGAACTCAGAAACCCTAAAGTTTCTTCTTCAGTCTTTAAACTCCACGCTCTAGTCTCCACCTCCAACCTCCACGCCGTCGAGCCGTCCAGGACTCCACAAAGGCATTCTGACCTTACCCTTCTTCTTCTTCTTCCTCCTCGCTCTCTCTCTCTTACACACACACACACAAAGGCAGCAGAGAAAGTGGTAAGTAATGGGTTAAGCTTATTACTTTAATCAAAACCCTTAAAATGTGATATTTTAGCTTGGTGTATATGAATGGCTGAATCTATGTATATATGATTTGTGTGTGTTGGGTTTTTGGGGGTTAGTGGTGTACTTTTGAGAAATTAATATGGTTTTTGGGGATTAATTTGGGTTAAGTTTTAGTGAACTAGGAAGTGATTTTTGTTGTTGTTTTTTTTTTCAGAAAGTTGAAAAATGATTCTGTTGTTCGAAACGCCGGCGGGTTTGCCCTCTTCAAGGTTTTTTGATGAAGGGAAGCTTAATAAAGTTGAACTTATCTACATCTAAAGTAAAATTTTGTACGAGATGGAATTTTGGGATTTAAGATTTATGTTTGCTTTTCGAGTATTGAAAAGTTAATCTCAAGAAAAAAAGTTATATTCGCATTGGGCAAAGTTCACTACTTTTTCATTTGTGCTGATTTGTATGATTTGTGTTGCAGGACTTATGGAAGGAGTTTTCCAGTCCAGAATCAGCTAGACAGGTACTAATCTCCCTGTGTCTTATCTTTTGTTCTCTCCTAAACAAGAAGCATAACTTGGTAGAAGGAAACTCTCTTTAACGTACTTCCCTCATATACTGCTTCTCGTGCCAGAAAATTATACCCATTAGCAATTTGTGTTTTAGACATGTGTGTTCTTGCTTGTGAATATAATTTTTGGTCTTGGTATCAAACATTAGGTTGTGAAACTGAAAGCATTTTCCAAGTTTGAGAATACTTCTGAAGCTTTGGAAGCAGCAACTTTGTTGATTGATAGCAAGCCCAGCAAGGGACTGCGCAAGTTCTTGCGTGCTCACTGTGATGGGGAAACTTTAGCTGTAGCTGATTCAAAGCTTGGGAACATCATTAAGGACAAACTGGTATGTGGAAACTTTCCAATGAAAACCTGATGTTAGTATTGTTTTTAGTTTTAAGTGAGGGAGCGGTTATTCTTGCAGAAAATAGAGTGTGTCCACAACCAAGCTGTGATGGAGTTGATGAGAGGCGTCAGAAATCAGATGACAGAGCTCATATCTGGCCTTGGCGTCCAAGACTTGGCACCAATGAGCTTGGGTTTGTCTCATAGCTTATCAAGATACAAACTGAAGTTCAGTGCTGACAAGGTGTGTCTTTTTATTTCTAATGAGTGGCGCCTGGAGATGATAGTTAAGATTGCTTTTTGTTTCTAATGTGTGTCCTTCTGGCCATTTGGCCATTAAGTGCTGGAAACCTGTATGATAGTTTGTGGACCTGTTGCTTGAGTAGATTTACTTTCGCTCCAAGAGCTGTTAATCCCTGTGAAAATGGGCTATTAGCTTGAATCGATGAAGATATGATAACCATCAGTTCAATCCAGTTTGTACAAGATCTAATGAGCTATACTACAAAGATAAATTTTTGGACTTTCTGTTGTGGCTGGTCAGAATTGGTATTATCTTGAAGAAGCAATTAATAAAATTTTACAGGAATTGTGATCCTTGAATTATGATACATAAATATTACTTTTTTCTAGGTGGATACAATGATCATTCAGGCCATTGGTTTGCTTGATGACCTAGACAAAGAATTGAATACATATGCAATGAGGGTGCGAGAATGGTATGGTTGGCATTTTCCGGAGCTCACTAAGATCGTCCAGGACAACATTCTCTATGCGAGGACAGTGAAACTCATGGGTAACCGTGTTAATGCTACAAAACTTGATTTTTCCGAGGTAGAATTACTCATTTACTATTTTAAGTATTTAAGATGCTCCCTATAGTTTTTTCCCTTTCTGTACCATTAACCTTCTAGAAATCTGAAATCCCAGTCCCCACCCCAATCACTTGATGCTATTGTTATTATTATTAGTACTTTTTATGATATTTTTATTGTTGTTATTTTTATTATTAGTTCTTGCCTGAACCTATATGGATATTGACTAGTGGCTTAACCTGCCAATGCCATGCTACCAACGAGTTACCTGAAAGTGTAATATGAACATACCTTGCTATTGAAATTCTTAATCTCCCCACCGAGGGAAAGCATGGATATTGGACCATAATGACTATAATGATAATATATTTTTATCTGATTAAAAAAAATGAAGATGATAGTCATTAAAGTTTCTGTTATTTTGATTGCTTAAAATATTACAGATTTTGCCAGAAGAAGTAGAGACAGAGTTGAAGGAAGCAGCTATGATATCAATGGGAACTGAAGTTAGTGACCTTGATTTATCTAATATCAGAGAGCTCTGCGACCAGGTTCTCTCTCTTTCCGAGTACAGAGCTCAACTCTACGATTATTTAAAAAACAGGATGAACACCATTGCACCAAATTTGACTGCACTTGTTGGGGAGCTTGTTGGTGCTCGCCTCATAGCCCATGGGGGTAGCTTGTTGAATCTTGCAAAGCAGCCTGGTAGCACAGTTCAGATTCTTGGCGCTGAAAAGGCTCTCTTCAGAGCCCTGAAAACTAAGCATGCTACTCCCAAATATGGGCTAATCTACCATGCATCGTTGATTGGTCAGGCAGCACCAAAGCTTAAGGGAAAAATTTCTCGATCGCTTGCTGCAAAAGCTGCATTGGCAATTAGATATGATGCACTTGGAGATGGCCAAGATAACTCTATGGGCCTGGAGAATCGAGCCAAGGTACTTTGCACAAATTTGTCTTGTACTTGCCTGATCTTTTATTGAAAGCATTCTCTAACGTTGCACCATTTTTGACAGCTTGAAGCACGGTTAAGGAATCTTGAAGGCCGAGAATTGGGTCGTTTTGCTGGGTCAGCCAAAGGCAAACCTAAGATAGAAGTCTATGATAAGGATCGAAAGAAGGGAGCTGGTGGATTGATAACTGCTGCCAAGGTTTGGAATCTGTTTTTGTATATGCTACATAGTTTTGCCCCTAGTTTTCAGGTGCTCATTGGCTACCAATTTTATGCAGACTTATAATCCTTCAGCGGATTCTGTTCTTGGGAAAACGGAAGATACTGCTGCTGGCAATGAGGAGGAAACTCTACCAAAGAAGAGGAAACAGTCCGAAAGAATGGCAAATACTGCTGGCAATGGTGAAGAGAAGGAGAAAGAGAAGAAGAAAGAGAAGAAGATGAAGAAGAAAGGTGAGGAGGTGGAGGAAACAGTCCCGGAGAAGAAGAAAGAGAAGAAGAAGAAGATGAAAGGTGAGGAGGTGGAGGAAACAGTCCCGGAGAAGAAGAAAGAGAAGAAGAAGAAGATGAAAGGTGAGGAGGCGGAGGAAACAGTCCCGAAGAAGAGGAAGATTAGATAACTAAAGGTTTTATTTTGTATTTTTTTGTGATTAATCAATCACTAAAGGTTTTTCAAACGATAGTACAATCATTTAAAAATCTAAATTGTCTTTTATATCTTTGCGGGAGTTGAATCTTTGGTACCCTAGTACCCAATACCCTTTTCCACTAATGATGCGTAGTGTCATGACAAGTTAGTATATATTCAGAAAATTAATGATGATCGAATTAAAATTTTCAAATTATTATGTTATAAATATATTTTTTTACATAAACTTCGAATTGGTTGTAAAGAAATAATAACGTATATCATTCAAGTATTTGTACTAAAATTAGTAGGAAACACATCGTGGCTCACTTCCTTCTAAAGACTCTTAACTAGTTAAGGTATACGTATCATTCAAGTATTACTTGATATATTGAGTCTCTTCCTTATATCTTTAAGTCCAAATTGAGGATCATCTGAAGGGTCGACTTTTACTAAAAGCAATGGGCTTCGCTTTGAAGTAAGGCTGAGAAAATATGCGAAATCGATACGAAATTAACATGAAACTAGCGATTTAGGGTTTAGGAGTTTTGCATGTATAATTAAATGAATTATGTTAGGTTGACATATATTCTTGTATACATGTTTTGATACGATTTGTAATTCCGACACGAATTAAAAAACAAAATTAGTAGTTTAGAGTTGAATGATCTAATCAATTTAATTAAATGAGTTATGTTAGAGTTGATTTATATAATCTTATACTCATGCATTGACATGATTGGAATTGTTGGTATGAGGGGTCAAATCTTAATGGATGAGGGTTAAATAATACAAATTAAAAGTATGAGGGGTCAAAGTAAGAAAAATCAAATATCAAGAGGGGTATTTCAAATCGCGTGAAAGTTTGGGGGTTCTTTGTAAAGTTTCATTCTTCTTTTTTTATGAAATAATTGTATAATAAAGGTAGGTGTTTTGTTTGGTATAATTTTTTATTTATTCTTTGATAATAAAGATGATTATGTATGAGACTATTTCAGTTTCATAATTGCATAAGGATTCTATGGTCTCTTGTAGTCAAAATTATAGATAGTATCTCGGAGATATCTTGGTTAATACCATAGACAGTGTGAGATATTAAGAATAAATAGTAATAGAATCTTACTCTTCCTAAAAATTCTTAAAGGATATATCCCAGAGATAACAACACATATTTAGTGAGTTTGATATTGGATATTTTAAAAATTAAAGGTCTTGGAAATCTTATTAAGGAAGACGTTGGTCTGTGTGAAAAAGGAATAAGATTACATTCAAGAAAAGAGTAAGGATATTCTAAAAGATCCCTCATATACTTAAGAAAGGTACTTGGAAGATATTGTAAGATATTTTCAGTTATAGTATTAATATCTAGTACATGTCACATTGTAGTGAGAGTATATATTCATTGGAATTATTACTACAACAAGATTGGTATGCATACGGATAAGACTTTTTTTAGTTGGTAATCCAACTAAAGTCTGACAACCTGTAGAATGCCTAAGGCATGGAACTCAGAAGTTGTACTTGATTCTACAAGTGAGAGTAAGAATAGATATGAAGGATAAAACTTTCAAAGTAATGGTGGTAAAAAATTTTTCTTAGAAAGATGTGGATCAATTATGAGAAAATTCTTCATCAGAACCATACTTAAAGTCTGTTCAAATTAAATGTCATAAGTGGATAACCATGACATTTGTATGTTTGGGATACAATCGAATAGGTACCTAGCTAAGATCCAATGGCATTTATAAACAGCATGCAGAAATGCATGTTGTTGGAATATAAAGTATCTTGATGAGACAATATGTACGGAAAGATGTTATGCTGGAACATTGATAAAAGTCCTACATCATCATATAAGAGGGTTATCATGGTCAAAATCCAATGGATTCTAAACAGTTGTCATAAAGGTTTCCCTAAAAAGTAAAGGATGTTACTTTTGTAGGAGAGACAATAAGTTTGAGAGGTTTAGCAACAAAGTGTTGTTAACTCCATCATTAGTCAAAGATATTTTGCAACTCTATTGATGCAAAATTATCTCAAGGATGAGATATCTCTTAGAGAGAATCTCATAGGGAGATAAAGGAGAAGCGAAATTCTGAAAGACTAAGTTCTGTTAGATCTTTTTTTTCACAAGTCACTTGATGTAGTAAAACAATGGGTTTTACTAGATGAATGAAGATTGTAGATAAGTGTCCAATTGGAATTAATGATAAGTGAGAGATTGTTGGAATTAGTGTCCAAAACTTCAATTGATCATAATTAAGATGTTTTAGAAGTAATGAATATTGTTGTTTATTTCTTGATTTGATTATTAAACATTGAGCATACTTATTATTGTTTTACATAGCATATATGTGAGTTTGTATATTTACCGGTTATATATGCATGTACGCAGTCCTTAAGTTACATTGTATTTGACTGTGGTGTGAGTAATGATTTTTATCACACAGAAAACCATAGTCAAGATGGTCCTTGTAATTTATTAAAAACGTTGTCCATAATCATAAGTGGAACCGAAAATTCTACCTAGATTATAACATGTCAACCTTAGTGATTTGTCTTAATCTAGTGAAGTATATAGAGCTTCAGGTTGACATTGTTGGTATTATAACAATGTAGGTATATATAGGGCTATGTACTGAACAAGACTACGTGAGCCATCATTCTCTATAAATATTGTCATAGAGAATAATGAGGTGCACGAAGACTTACGACTACTCTAAATCCGGAGAAATTTGTTAATCAAATATCAAGTGGGGATTACTTTGATGTAATAGAGTGAGACCAATGATGTAATCAGCACCCCTGTACATTGGGTAATCAACACGTATCATTGTGAAAGATCAATTTTCAAGGAGTCCAAATCCTTTGTAGAAAAACAAAGAGATAAGAAAATTCTCCTTGTTTTATAATTAATAAGAATGATTATTTTGTATCTCGGGCCCAAGTATTTTCAGTAATATTTAACAGAAACTATGTATAGGGTGAGTAGAATCTTACATGGTACATTGTGATGAATCATGAAGGTTTGAATCCGAATACTCAAGGAAAAAGATGTAGTAAACAAAGTGACAGTTAATTATTTTTTGTTCAACTGCGGAATATGTTCTATGGAGAGGTAATATGGTAATTTAATAAGTACGTCACGAATGATTAATTGTTTATATTAAAATATGAATTAGAGTACAATCACATTTATTTAGTTGAATTATTTATGATTTTAGTCAAGGTGATAAGTCATTGGATGACAAGATTTCACGGGACTATGAAAGCTAATTATATTTTTCTTTCTGGTCCTCCTTGAGCTATTGTAAATTAACTAAATTATTATAAGCTTCGGTTATTGTTTATTTATTAATTGGGTATGTTTTTATTTAAATAAGACATGTGCCCAAAATTAATATTAATATTAATTGGCTTGTTTATTTTATGAAAACATGGGCTAGAGAATTAAATTCTCAAGAGCCATTAATTTTGAGAAGTTTGGGCTAAAGAATTAATTACTAGATCATAATCTAGAGAAAATATGAGCATTGGGCTGTAGGAATAAAACCTAAGCCCATTCAGGAAATAAGGAAGGACTGGGCTAGGGTTTAAACCCTAGTCCTAAACCCAAGCCCATGGCCAGCGGCTACACAAGGGAAATAAAGCCGATCCCTAGGGTTTATTCATGGGGTTCCATAAGCTTATTTTTCCTTTTTCTCTAAGCAGATCTGCAATTATAAATAGAGGTTCATAAAGAAACAATTTTTACACATACAACCTCAAAAACAACAATTGATCAATTTGTCCAGACGACTATCAAAGAGTTAATGAGTGAAATACACAAGAGAGAAAATTTATTCTCTAGCTTTTAGTTGTGAGTATACACTCACAGTCATGTTCAGTCATCAAGGAGAAGACTTGGATTATTTGAAGATCATTGTTCTTCGAGTTCTTGATGCTCTTGGTGTTCTTCAAACTTTTGAAGATTTTGGAGCTCTTTGTATTCTTAGAGTTCTTCATGTTCTTGATGTTCTTCATCGATCATCAACAACGAAGTTGGTAATGAAAGTCAAGAATAATTCAAATAGCCCTAATTGCCTAGAAAAAGCCGATAAGATTTGTAAGTAATTCTAATTTTAGTTTTCTTTAATCTTGAAAAATAAAAAACATGTTCCTCTTGAAATTTACTGCAATCATAGATCATAGAAAGTTTTTGTTATAACACTGCACTATGTTTTTGATAAACATGATCTTAACACATGATCCCCAACATTGGGTAGCTATAGCACTACCCCAATGATTTAGGGAATGGAACACCATCTATAAGGTATTTGCTGTAGGTGCTTTTTAGAGTTTATTTTTTTAAAAAAAAAATTCCTATATTTAGGAAAGGGAACAAGTTTTAGGGTATCTACTGCTAGTGCTCTTAGTGTTCTCTAAACTAAAGAAACATCAAGGGAACAAAAAGTTGTACCCTTAATCTAGGGATCCAAAAGTTGTTCTCTTAATATTATTTTAATATAAAAAAAACTTTATATCTCTTATCTCTTTCTTTTAGCATTTATTTGAAACAATATTTAAATATTTTTCTTTCTTATTTATTTCTCATAGCATTTAATCTAAAGAATATTTAAATGGTATAGAAAAATGATAAGGGAAGCTATTGTAGAGTTTATTTTAATAAGAAAGTAAAAAGTAGTTTGTTCCTTACATTGAGAAAGAATCTAAGGGAAGCTGTCGAGATATTTGCAGCAGATACCCTAAAGGGTTGGTTTCCTTTCGTAAATCATTGGGTAGCTACAGTGCTACACAATGCATTGGATAGCTATAGAAAAGATACTTGTAGCAGATACCCTAAACGGTTGGTTTCCTTCCGTAAATCATTAGGTAGCTACAATGCTACTCAATGCATTAGGTAGCACTATAACCTAAGGCTGTAAATGAGCCCGCATGTTCGCGAGCTAGCTTAATACCCGCCCGATTAAACTCGATCCAAGCTTAAGCTCAGTATTGTACAAACCCGCTCGTTACTGTAAAAGCCCACTCGATTAGTTAGTGATACATACCCGACTCATTCGACTAAGCTTTATAGGGGCTCACGAGTCCGGCTAGTTTAAGGCTCGCAAGCTTGACTCGTTTAAAGCTCGCAAGCCTGACTCGTTTAAAGCTCGCAAGCCTGACTCGTTTAAGGCTCGAATAGACCAGCTCGTTTAGGGCTCGCGATCCTAGCTCGTTTAAAGATCGCAAGCCTGGCTCGTTTAATGCTCGAATAGACCGGCTCGTTTAAGGCTTACGAACTCAATCAATTTATGATCATATAATAATAATATTATATGATCACAAATCATTAGATAATTTATATGACATGTTAAGTATATAATGAGCTAACAAATCATGTTAAATTTCTAAGTATACAATGATCATAAATTATTATAATCAATTTATCAAAAAATATTTAGCATGAGTTGTGATCTCACCTAAGTATTGTCATTTATTAATTATCATTAGATACTTTATCATACTTATGACTTATGATTATTATCATTGATTCATTATCCTTAGATACTTATTATTATCATTATCATATAATTTAAGTTATCTAATATTGTACTTATCACTTATGCCATATAATTATATAAACACTAGATTAAATGATAATAGAAATAAGATAAAACTTTGTTAGGTTTAATCATTATAATTTATATCATTGATTCATTATCATTATATACTTATAATTATCATATAATTTAAGTTATCTAACATTGTACTTATGTCATATAATTATATAAACACTAGATCAAATGATAATAGGAAATGATAAAACTTTATTAGGTTTAATCATTATAATTTATATCATTGATTCATTATCATTATATACTTATCATTATTATTATCATTATCATATGATCTAAGTTATCTAACATTGTACTTATGTCATATAAGTATATAAACACTAAATCAAATGATAATACGAATAAGATAAAACTTTGTTAAATTTAATCAATTATAATTTATATCATTGATTCATTCTCATTAGATACTTACTCCTCCTGAAATATCATGACTTTTGCAATATCCTCCTCAAAGTTCAAAATCTATCAATTTAGTGTATCCAAGTTTGAATTTTTTTTCAATGTCATATCCATTAGGATTTTTACCCTTAATTTTTTTATGCAATTTATAAAAATTTAAGATTAAAAGTCTATAAATTTTTTTAAAAAAAAAAAAAATCAAAACAACGTTTTTTTAGAAGCTTAGAAATTTTTCGGCCAAAAAAATTAATCAAAACACTAAGGGTATAAGAGCATATTTTTCAGCCAAGAAAAACCCTAGCCACCTTATTCCCCAAGTTCTCACTTCTTAGAGTCTCTCTCGTGCAGGCTGTCTACCCATCTCTCCCGTGCAGGTGGTATGAACCCTAGTTCTTATCACTTAAAATTAGACAAAAAAAAAAAAACGAAAATATAAAGATATGACCACTTTGAGGGGGTCTAACCTCCACAGATTGCTTATAGCAATTAATTGAAAATTGTTATCGGATGATTTGGCCTAAAGGCACTTACATTGCTTTTATAAAGTAGAAAATAACTCTAATCCTAGTAGAATTAGGAATTAGTGATCCTAAACCTAGTGGGAAAATAAATCCTAACCTAGCAAGGAAATGACTAATTATTTAATAATAGTAATATGATTATAAGGTTCCTAACATTCCCCCACCTTTAAAGACAACCTTGCCCTCAAGGTTGATGATTCAGGAATTTAAGAAACCGGGCCTTCAAAGTCTCAAATGGCTCCTAGGTGGCATCTTCCTTGGGTAAATGGGCCTATTGGACAAGAACTTCATGACGTAGCGGAAGACTTGGTAAACAAATCAGAAGCGTCTGCGTCTTCTAATTAAAAGATAAAACAAGCCCGCAGGCTTAAAAGTAACAAACTCTGCAGAGTGTTTGAGAGAAATTATCTGATTGATAAATATTCAATTGTGTATATGATTTACAATGTAAACTCACCTATAAATACTAGTAGAAAACTTGAAGAGAAAGTAATCCTAATCCTAGTAGAATAAGTAATCCTAATTCTAGTAGAACAAGTAAACCTAATCCTAGAAATGAAATAAATAAATACAAGTCTACAAAGGAAAGAAAAAAAGTAAATACAATCTTGAAAAAGAAATAAATAAAGTTTTAATAAAACTTTATTTATTTTTTTTAGGAGAATTCTAATCTAAAATAGAAAATCAATAAATTGATTTTTGTGTCAACCGAATAAGGTTGACAATCAGCAGTGATCGTGACAAGATCTTTCCTTCTATACTTCCACTGTCTGAATCTGAACAAAAATCTTCTTGAACGGCACTTTCCCAATATGTTATTTGTTATTTTTCTTATTTTGAAATTTACCGAAAATATAGGTAAATTCCGTCCTACATCAGACACCCCCACTTGAAAAAAACTCGTCCTCGAGTTTTCTTTGTGATATGGCACTCACGGCTCCTCTAGAGAAAGGTACTTGGAGAAATCTACGTAGATAGCATCAAGACATGTCTTTTCCCTATTGTCTCCTTCATTAAAAATTTCCCCAACAATTTCTTTTTGAATATCATCTTCAACTTTACTATTTTCTTCAAAAGAATCGACATTGCTCTTTTCTTCTGTGGTGATCGTGATGAGTTGTGCCTGTGGTGGATGTTCCTCAATTGGTGCAGTTGTTGGAACAAATGGTAGTGGATGCACAAATTGTTTCTGTAACGGCAGCTCCACCAAATTAATAACCTCCACATTATTTTCACCGTAATTAATATTCTCTTCATAGGCGGGGTGTCTATTTGAAAATTCAGAATCATGGTTATGGATAGCTTCGACACAACCCCCATATTTGTTAACAAACGTGTCGATACTTTTCTTCATATTGTCCAAGATTTCCCACATTGATTGCAGTACTTGTTCTTGAAAGTGTGCTTGTTATGATCGAGCCTTTGATCACTTGATATATCGCTGGTAGTCAGTTCTTGAAACAAACTCTCTCTCACGAATGAATTCGTTAGAGTAGTTGTAATTGTAGTATGAATTGGCCATCGAATCCGGATAATGCCGGCTCGGATACCCCATGAATTCGGCTCTTGAACGAGCCCCTCCCCTACAAGCGGCGTTGTTGAAGAGGTTGCAACCGTTGCTCAGGTAGCCATCGAACAGGATAACGCCTGCTCTGATACCAACTGACGTAGCGGAAGACTTGGTAAACAAATCAGAAGCGTCTGCGTCTTCTGATTAAAAGATAAAACAAGCCCACAGGCTTAAAAGTAACAAACTCCGCAGAGTGTTTAAGAGAAATTCTCTGATTGATAAATATTTAATTGTATATATGATTTACAATGTAAACTCACCTATAAATACTAGTAGAAAACTTGAAGAGAAAGTAATCCTAATCCTAGTAGAATAAGTAATCCTAGTTCTAGTAAAACAAGTAAACCTAATCCTAGAAAGGAAATAAATAAATACAAGTCTACAAAGGAAAGAAAAAAAAGTAAATACAATCTTGAAAAAGAAATAAATAAAGTTTTAATAAAACTTTATTTATTTATTTTTTTAGGAGAATCCTAATCTAAAATAGATTGACAATCAGCAGTGATCGTGACAAGATCTTTCCTTCTATACTCCATTATCTGAATCTGAACAAAAATCTTCTTGAACGGCACTTTTTCAATATGTTATTTGTTATTTTTCTTATTTTGGAATTTACCGAAAATATAGGTAAATTCTGTCCTACATCACTTCAACAACGGCCTTATTATGCTGCTTGACCATCCTTTGATTCAAAATTGCAACAGGCTGAATACGCACATCCCCAGTAGAAGTAACATCAGGTAATTGTTACTGACAGAAGACTCGTTCTCCTAGCTTTTTCTTGAGGCAAGAAACATGAAAGACAAGATGAATCTTAGATTCTGGGGGCAGATCGAGGCGATAGGCAACATGACCGATACGTTCCAACACCTTATAAGGCCCATAGAATCGAGGTGAAAGCTTTTTGGAAGGATGAACATTGATAGAGATTTGTCAATAAGGTTGCAATCTGAGAAATACTCAATCACCTACTACAAATTCTTGCTCGCTTCGATGCTTGTCAGCTTGTTGTTTCATTCGAGCTTCGGAGGCATTGAGATTGTCCTTGAGGATCCACAAGACTTTAGTACGATCTTGAAGGGTGCATTTCAACTCATCAATCGATGAAGATCCTGTAGTATAAGTAGAGATGATCGGCGGGCTCGCCTATATACAACCTCAAACAGTGTCATCTTAATTGCTTAATGATAAGTAGTATTATACCACTATTCGGCCCACGGAAGCCAACGAGTCTACTCCTTGGGTTTATCTCCAGCAAAACACCGCAAATAATTTTCTAAGCATTGGTTCACCACTTCAGTTTGCCCATCTATCTATGGATGATAGGCTGTATTCATCCGTAGTTGCGTTCCCTGCAATCGAAAAAATTCTTTCCAAAAATTTGAAGTAGACACCTTGTCTCGATCACTTACTATAGATTGGGGAATTCCGTGCAACTTCACAATATTATCGACAAATATTTGAGCAACCGTGACCGCCGTATAAGGATGCGCTAGTTGGTAGAAATAAGCATATTTTGTGAGTCGATCCACAACCACTAAGATGGTAGTTTTACCTTGTGATGGCGGTAACCCATCTATGAAGTCCATGGTTATGTCTGTCCACACTTCTTCTAGTATTGCCAATGGCTGTAATAGTCCAGGGCTTGCCACTGTTTCTCCCTTCTGATGTTGACACATCTCACATTCGGCAACAAATTGCTTGATGTCCGCCTTCATACCCTTCCAATAAAAAAAAAAAAAAAAAAAAAAAAACCGATAGTAATGCATCTATAAGTGCAAAGAAATCCCGAATGGCCAGCACTAGGTGATTCATGACATTCGTGCAAAACAATTGATTTGTGAGAAGAATGGGAAGCTAAAGCTATCAGTTCCTTATACCGCAAGTGATCTGTATGCCCTGAGAAGTGGGGAACAAATGAAGGATCTTGCTCAAGCTTCTGAAGAACTTTCTTCAATTCAAGGTCTTCTTGTTGCTCCTTTTTAATCTGATCAAGAGTAGAACATGCTGGAATAGAAATGGCAAGGATATCTGAATGCTCTAGAATACGTGACAAGGCATCTGCTACTAAGTTTTCTACTCCCTTCTTATAAATGATCTCATAATCATACCCCAGTAATTTGGTAACCCATTTTTGCTACTCCATTGATGAAATCCTTTGCTCAAGAATGTACTTCAAGCTCTTATGATCAGTACTTATCTGAAAATGCCGCCTGATCAAATAGGGCCTCCATTTAGTCACTGCATGGATGATAGCTAACATCTCCTTGTTGTAGACAGACAAGCTTAAGTGTAGAGGAGACAAAGCCTTACTTGTAAAAGCAATAGGTCAACCTTCCTGCATTAGTACTGCCCCGATACCCAATCCTGACACATCACATTCAAGAATAAACATTTTGTTGAAATCTAGTAATGCAAGAACAAGAGTAGTTGTCATAGCCCACTTGAGTCTAGCAAAGGCCTCATCTACAACATCAGTCCATTGAAAGGCATCCTTCTTCAATAAGGCTGTCAAGGGCGCACTAATCTTACTATAGTCCTGCACAAACTTTCGGTAGTATCCAGTCAATCCTAAGAACCCCCGCAAGGATTTGATTGTTTTTGGCATCGGCCAGTTGACCATTACCTGTATTTTGGATGGATCCGCTACCACGCCATCACACGACACAATATGGCCTAAATATTCAACTTCTGCCCTTGCAAAGCTACATTTGGACTTCTTAACGAATAATGAGTGCTCCCGTAAGATAGTAAATACAAGTCGCAAGTGCTCCAAATGATCTTCCATAGATGAGCTGTAAATAAGAATGTCATCAAAAAAAATTAAGACAAACTTATGGAGATATGGTCGGAAAATATCATTCATCAGACTCTGGAAGGTGGACGGCGCGTTAGTTAACCCAAAAGGCATCACCAAAAACTCATAATGGCCGTCATGAGTCTTAAAAGCTGTCTTTTGGATGTCATCCTCATGAACTCAGATCTGATGGTATCCAGAGTGCAAATCCAATTTAGAAAAGTGTTGGGCACCTCCTAGCTCATCAAGCAACTCGTCAATGACAGGAATCAAATACTTATCTTTGACAGTGATACAATTTAATGCTCTATAGTCAACACACATTTTCCATGACCCATCTTTTTTCCTGACTAACAAAACAGGAGAAGAGTAAGGGCTAACACTAAGTCAAATAATACCTGAATCTCGCATCTCCTTCACAATCTTTTCAATCTTGGCTTTCTAGAAATAATGATAACGATATGGCCGGACATTGGTTGGTGCACTCCCAAGCAAGAAAGGAATATGGTGATTATGGGCTCTCTTTGAAGGCAATGTCTTGGGTTCTGAAAATATATCTTCGAACTCCTCTAAAAGTGATTCTATCTCCGGCCTTGCTTGGTCACTCACCTCCGCTTCCTCATGCTTCAATTGCAATAAATATCTTTGGCGTTCCTTTTTGAGAATTCGCTCCATTCGGTGGCTACTAACAGTAGTAAAGCTACCTCTGCACTTGCTGCGAAAAGTCACTCTTTGCCCATTCAATGTGAACTTCATAGTTAATTTTGAGAAATTCCAGAGTACATCCCCCAGAGTTATCAGCCACTCAATTCTCAACACTAAAAATTAGCTAGCAATTCTTGATCTTGCAGTAAAAGTTTTGCTCTTGAGCACTTACCTTGACAAGTCAAGGTTCTTCCATCTGCCAACTTTACCTTGAACTGATCACAAGGCTCCATTGGAATGGAAAGTCTTTTGGCAACATCCTCATCTAAGAAATTGTTGGTACTACCAATGTCAATTAAAACTGTTACAGATTGGCATTTGAGATATCCACTAACCTTCATTGTTTGCTTGTTGGAGTAGCCAGCTAATGCATGAACGGTAACTGCCATCAGATCTTCTGAATTTCCCGATTCTCCCTTGTCAGAATTAAACTCCCTGCTATCAACTTCGGAGAGGGCCGGTTCTTCCACAGGTTCAATCATTAACAATCTTCCTTGATTGCATTGGTGTCCCCTATGCCACTTCTCATCACAATGCCAACAAAGCCCCTTAGTCGTCCGTTGTTTGAGCTCTTCCTGTGTCAACTGGGTAGTAAAAGGTTTTCCAGCCAAATTCGGAGCACCGGTACTTCCACCAGCTATCTTGTTCACTACTTTAGTTGTTTTGCGGTTTTCCTTACAAGCCTTTCTTCTTGTACTCTTGCAGTTGAAAATGCAGCCGTGATTGTCCTCAGTCGTTGGGCCTTGACTTCTTGTCGGATTTCTGTCCAAAGTCCTTCAATGAAAGTCCCTACCAATTGATTCTCTGACCACCCTCGAGTTCGGTTGTGAAGGCGCTCAAAACGGCTTTGATATTCACTCACAGTAGATGTCTGTCAAATCTTGGCCAACTCTCCATCCACATTGTCATATGCTGAAAGACCAAATCGAAGATTGATTCCTTCCACAAATTCATCCCATGTTGGTTCTTCGCGACAAGCCACCAACCAATCAAACCACTGTATGGCATCCCTGTCAAGACTAATTGATGTTATTTCCACCTTTGAATCAGCAAGTGTGTGGTGATATTTGAAAAACCGATCTACTCTAGATACCCATCATGATGGATCTCCATCATCCCAACGTGAGAACTCTAATTTGATACGTGGAGCTCCATACTCTTACCCCCTTCGCAATCGAGCTTCCAGTGATTCTTGATCTTTGTTTGATCGAGCATCTTCCCCCCGTGCAATCGAACCTCTAGTGACTCTTGATCTTTGTTTGACCCAGAGTTGATCCCTCGGCTATTTAAGGCTCGTTCGATTTTGCTCTCAACTGAATCTTCTATAAATTCCTTCAATTGTTCAAGAAGCTTTGGAAAAAGTTTGGATTCAAATGAAGTCTCGTCTAGGGGAACGTTACTACTGGAGGTCATGGCGTATTAACTTAAATCGTTAATACCAAGCTCTCTCTTCTTACTACGAGTAAAGGGCATATAACTTTTTTTTATTTTTTTTTGCCCTTAGCTTGAATAGGATAAACTTGAAATACAACAAACTGGAATAAGGGCTAACTTAAATCTGCAACCAAACAACTATGAAATCTGCACTAAAACCGGAATAAGAGAATACCTTTAAAAGAATAGGCTTATCCGTGCACTGGAATAGGAATTCCCACTAATGGTGCACCCAAACAGCACCCCTCTTCCTCAATAAAACACACGCACAGACCAAGCTTTTTCTGAGAAAGAAAAAAAATACGTTCGTCTCCCACACTGCACAGCTCACGTTCCTCAACGCATGCCGCTCAGATCAAGACCAGCACCCACCGAAATAGCTCACGTTCGGCACCCACACCGTGTACCAGAATCTCACACGACAGCACAGCCTCCACCGTCACACGCCGCAGCACAATGAACCCTCCAAAGAAATCACTGCCCTGATACCAAATGGTAAGAACCCTAGTTCTTATCACTTAAAATCAGACAAAAAAACAAACGAAAATATAAAGATATGACCACTTCGAGGGGGTCTAACCTCCACAGATTGCTTATAGCAATTAATTGAAAATTGTTATCGAATGATTTGGCCTGAAGGCACTTACATTGCTTTTATAGAGTAGAAAATAACCCTAATCCTAGTAGTAGTACTAGCCGTCCCTCTTCTCTTCTCTTCTCTTCCCCAGCCGACGCCTCCCTTCTTCATATATATATATCTTCTCTCCTCCTTCATCGTAGGAAGAAAATCTCTTGTTTTTTAGGGTTTTGCAAAAAATCTCATCTTTTGGTTTATGGGTATTGGATCCGCACAAGTCTCAGGTTTTTATTTTGCTTTTATGAATTTGTGACTGTTTCGTTCCAGGCAAAAAACCCACTCATTCATTTCGTTTTTTTGTTTTTTTCCCCTATATGTATCGCAAACTTCATCAGTTCAAGTAAGTGCCTTCAACTCTCCCTTTATGTATTGCAAATTTCATGAATAGGTCGGTTGTTTTCTTCTTCCCCTTGGTAACTTTTTGTATTCATAATGGTGTTTACACTCTAGAAGATCTTGAACTAATTTTTTTGTGATTGAGAATTCTTTCATTAAGACACATTCAAGTAAAATAAGGGCTTTCTTACAAGTAAATCGAATGAGACTTAAAGAGTGCTTTTAATGTGTTTCTGAGGAAAATTAGAGATCTTGCCATTGTATCTGAATGGATACCATGGGAAAGGTTTAACCATTGAACTATGAATTTTGATGAGAACTTTCCCAGTATCTTATGTTGCTTTTTATTTTAGCCCTGACACAATCTTGAAGCATTTTGAGTTTTGCTTGCTTTACGGGACAGAGTTTCAGGACAAGATGTAATTCAAGCAACCCTTTTTAAAATCTTTTACCCAAATTCTCCATCTGTTGGAGCTTTTCTCTATCCTTGATGATTTAACTTAGCAACAAGGTAAGTTGTTATATGTAAATTATACTCATCTTATTATTCATATGGAGTACTGAAAAAATGTGAAGCAAATATACATAGTCATTGGTAGAAAATGGTACCTTAATGGCTGCCCTGGTTTTGTATTTTTATCTCTTGCAGCCGGTATTGTTTTCAATCTTTTACTAGGGAGGATTTTAAATGCATTTTGGGGTAAGAATTACGTGAAATCCAATTTATTAAGATCTAGGCCCTGTTTGTTTAGACGGAAAATGATTTCCAGAAATCATTTTCCGTGTTTTCTGGTGTTTGGTGGGACGAAAAATAATAGTCAACGGAAATCATTTTCAGTTTGACCGAAAAATCTTCTTTAATTTCTGTAAAATGGTTTCCCCTTTTTAAAACTGTAAACCATTTTCTGAGTTTAAGCATCACATTCTCAAATTGGTAGACCACAGCTAAAACACCACCAGACCTCGCCGAACCCGGTCGGAACCAATCTGGGACATTTTCAGGACCCGCCCGAGACTTTTCGGACCCACCGAGAACATTTTCGAGACCTGCCCGGGACATTTTGAGAC
Organism: Betula pendula; assembly: GCA_900184695.1. Classification (NCBI taxonomy): domain Eukaryota; kingdom Viridiplantae; phylum Streptophyta; class Magnoliopsida; order Fagales; family Betulaceae; genus Betula; species Betula pendula. The sequence continues at coordinate 204,564 of FXXK01001055.1, forward strand.
CCACCTGAGACATTTTCGAGACCTCTCTGAGACATTTTTGGGACCTGCCCGGGACATTTTTGGGACCTGCTCGGGACATTTTCAGGATCCGCCGAAATATTTTTGGGACCTCCCCGGGACATTTTCAGGACTTGCCCGGGACATTTTCGGGACCGCCCAGGACATTTTCAGAATCTCCCCGGGACATTTTCGAGACCTGCCCGGAACATTTTTGGGACCTGCCGAGACATTTTTCGAGACCTCCGTGAGACCCACCCGGGACATTTTCGGGACTTCCCCGGGACATTTTCGAGACCTCCCGGGACATTTTCGGAACCGCCCGGGTCATTTTGCAGAACTCGCCCAGGAAATTTTCGGAACCGCCCAGGACATTTTCGGGACCCGCTCGGAACATTTTCGGGACTCGTACGTGACATTTTTTGGACCCGCCCGGGACATTTTCAGGACCCGCTCGGGACATTTTTGAAACTCGCCCAGGACAGCATTGGGACGTCACCGGGACCTGATCGGGACATCGCTGGGACCCATTCAGGACATTTTCAGGACCCGCCCGAGATATCTTCGAGACCTGCCCGGGACAATTTATATTAATTTTTTAAAATTGTGCATAAAAAATAATTTTTTTTTTGTTAATATGATTGGTTGAAAATATAAAAAAATATTTGCGATTTTCCGTTCGCACCAAACACCGGAAAATATTTTCAGCGAAAATCATTTTCCTGAAAATCAATTTTCCTGAAACCATTTTCCGACAAAAATCATTTTACGTCGAAACAAACGGGGCCCTAGAGTAGTAACTATGTGTTTCTTGGCTTGTAGGAGCTCAACTATATGGTACTTAGCTATACTGTTAGGAGCTAAACCATATTGCTATTGAAGGCAAAATAAAATTCCTCTTAGCTATTTCTCTATTTTGTGGCCCTGTTTATGTAGATTGGTTCTTAATTTTAAAGTAAAGCTTTTTGGCATTTCGTTGGGGTGTTTAGCTATACTATTTCTCTGTTGGGATATTTCACATATTTAATTTTAAAGTAAAGGCTCTTGGAATCACGGATCAACCATATGGTACTTAGCTATACTATTTTTCTGTTGGGGTGTTTCACATATTTACTTTGACATTTCTTTTACTGTTGTTTTTTTGGGTTCTTACTTACTGTTTGTTGGTTATTAATTTTGTGTTCTTTTGGCACGGAGGCCAAATAACTTGTGTAAAGAAATCTGCATATTACTGGCCTATTTTGGATAGTATATTCTCGAATTCTGAACAACATCTGTTGGGTGATTGAAATATCATTGATATGATCCTGTTTTTTGCTGTCTATTTTAGTTTTATATGAGACATGTTGAACAAGAGAAAATCTTCAATTCGGATGGTCTGTAAAGGACCATTTTTACAGCATCCAATAAGCATTTGACACATAAGTTAAAAATATCAATTACACTATGTTGAA
>FXXK01001056.1:623-34994 GCA_900184695.1 Betula pendula
AAAATAAATTATTTAAAACGATAAATTAATTTTTTATATTTGTTTTTTTTTCAATTTGATATTTTGGTTAATTTGGGTGATTAGTTTGGTTTTTTTTTATTTTTAAAATTAAAAATTATATAATATTTGTGTCGTTTATTGATTTTTTTTTTGTGTTTTGTTTTTGATTTATCTTAGCCTTAATTGAATTCGTAGTAATTTCATATAATATACATCATATTATAATTTTTTTATTAATGTAGATATCTGTAAATAGATTTTTTTTTTTTTTATTTTGGATATTTGGCTCAATATTCTGGTTGTAGTGTATTGGTTTTTTTTTTTTTTTTTGAAATAAAAGAAAATAAGTTATTTTTTTTTTTTGTTATGTTTATTTGATTACTTTTTGTTATCTTACGTGTGTAATTACTTAGCCTGTGTGTTATGTTTATATATAGTTGAGCGTGTATTGTGTGTAGTTTATTCATCGTCATTATTACCGATGCCAATCTGTTTTAGGGTGTTTTCATTTTAGTATTCTTTAGTGAATTATGTGGTATTGTTATCTTCACACTTTAGTCGTTGGGTGGACAGTTGACAATTATTTGGTAGTGGTTTTGGTGGAGAGACATTGTCATCTTACATTCTTGAAAGTTTTGGACGTTGAGGCAACATTTTGTCATTGAGTTAGGTAGCTTTGGGGGGGTTATTTTGTACTTTGTCTCTTTTATATATATTGTATAAATTTTTATGGACATTGATCCTGGTAAGAATTGTGATTAATATTTGTCCACGTTGATCACGTATTTTGGGTTCTTTTGCCACGTATATGCTCAAGGTGGTACGTGAGGGGCTACTTTTTAGTAAGGTTTAGTGTAGTTCCTCTGATATATTCTATCGATGTTATGCGACTTTGTCTTCACTTTTGTTGAGTTTGGTTGTCTTATTCAATAATATCGTTGTTAATTTTTGGGGACCAAATTTATACCTTTTGCTTTTCTTTTTTTTTTGACAATTAATTCTGATTTTCATCTGTGTTGTGTTGTGGCCAGGTTCTCACTTTTATATTCTAAGTTAATTATGACTTATCATGGATGATTGTTCATTTAATGTAAGTTTAATATTATTAGTGTTGCTTTTTGAATGTCATATATTCAAATGGAGTATATAAAAAAAAATTTTATCGATATTGCATCTTCGTTGTCGCAATCACGACGTTGTATGTTGGTGGACACAGTAAATTTGACGTTTTGTGATGTCTTCTCTTGCTAACTTGCCTCTGATTTGAGGAATTCGCGAAGTTATGGCCGATGTTTCACAGAGTATTGGAAAATCATTTTTTTTGAAGTTTTTATTTAAAGTAACATTCTGACCTTCAACTCGCCTTAGTTGGTGTTCCTTTATTTCATTGTTTCACAAATTTAACGATAAAAATTGGTGTAGTTTAATCAGTAAGGATATTTTCGATCGCGCTTACGTTAAATAGTATTTCTTTGGTGCGTTAAATATTATGATTCACTTGGCTCACTTCTTCTTCAAATGACTAGATCTATGTCTTCACGCATTTTCGTGTGGTTACATTTAATTCCTCTTTCTCCAAGACTATTCTGACAGTTTTAGCGGTATCATTCATTATTCGAAAAATCAACATCAAATTACTAATTCTTGTAAAGTAGTCCTTCTGTTAGTGTTGACCGTGCATGTTTGGATGAAAAATCATACTTTTCTTTTTCTTTCGAAAAGACCTTTACTTTGACATAAAATAGAAAACAAAAAATTACCAACTTTATTAGAAAATCAGTTATGAACATATCTAAACGACAAATATATTTTTTTTTTAGTTAACTTTAATATATGTAAATAAAAAAAATCTAGAAAAAAAAAATTTAAGGTTATTTTGGAAAATAATAAAATAAAAAAATCATTATGACCTCACAAAGCGCACAATATTAAATAAATAAACCATCACAAAAAAGTAAATTAATTTTATTTCTTTCAGTTTTAACTGTTAAAAAAAAAAAAAAAAAAAAAAAAAAGAAATTTTAGTAGAATAAGATAGTAGGATCATATCTATTGAACAATTTAAATACAAGACAAAAATTTAATGAGCAAATGAATTAATGTAGAGATGCCACAGATACACATTGAATACAAAATAAATATAGATATATTATATTATATATATTATTTTAACTTCATTAAAATTAATTATCTGAAAAAAAACCAAGTTTAAGATGTTTAACCACCCCTTTTCTTGGGCCAAACTACCATAATTTTGATAATTTGAAAAATCAAAATTTCCCTTATATTTATTAATCAATAAAAACATAATTTTATTGTGTTTTCTTTTATAAAATTAAAAAAAGTGGAAAAGGGAGTAAGCGCAGCCACCTCCAGTAGTTTCTTGGTCCGCGAGCCACTCTCAAACTACCATAGGGTGGCTCGTTGGCCACCTAGTAGGTTGGGGGTGGCCATCGAACACCACCGATTGAGAGGTTCCGACCACCCTATTATAGAATGTTTGTTTTATTATTTTATTTTTGAACTTTGATTAATTCTTAATTATTAATTAATTAATTTTAAATAAATTAAAAAAGATATTCTTTGGAAGAATCGAGTACAAGTGGTCACGGGTGACAAATAGAGAACACATATAGACTATTATTACACGTTCAAAAAACAAATGGTTCAAAAAATGGACGGACGAGACTATTTTAAAAAGATTAAGTAATTTGATAATAATTTAAATATATAAAATAATGGATTGAAATACAAATTTTGAAGGCAAATTAAAATGGACGGTTAGAATATTAGAGTTAAAATATATTTACCACCGTCAAGATTTTTCACTCCTCTTGGTAGAGCTCTCCTTACCAGAACCTCGGTTCTTTCCTGTAACCAGCTCTCTTCTTCCCGTCTGAACCTTTTATCATGGATCTTGATACTCTACATAGCCCAACGTTGCCCTCCTCTTGGGCGATCCTGCTTCCTCACTGTCCGGAAGATCAACCATTTTCAACCTTGGCCTCTTTGGTTTTTCCAATCACCCCAAAACGCATAATATTAAATAGGTTAAGGGATGCCCTCAAAAGGCTTGGAGTTTTTGGCGGGTTGACCCGTTTGACCCGTTAACTAAGCGGGTCATAAACGGGTCAACCCGTTTGACCCAGTAACCCGTTAAGCTAAACCCAAACCCGGGAAATTCGTGTCGGGTTCGCGGGTCGTGTCAAAAATTGCCACCCCTAGTTGTAATAGGGATGGAGTCAGAAAGTAGGGGCTAAGACCAAAAAAATTATTGGTTAAGGCCAAAAAAATTTTTAGATAGGGCCAATAGGTTGAAAAAATAAATAGCTTGGATATATTTTTTTTCCTAGTTTGGGGGGGTATCTCTGTCCCTGGGTTATAAGATTTTTTTTTAACCCAGTCTCTAAAACTGATATCATAGGTAAAAATAATCAAAATACCCATATTTTACTTTTCTTTCTTTTTTTTTTTAAAAAAAAATTAATTGTAATTTAATGGTAATTTTGTAATTTTTATATTACTCATTTGACCGTCTAATTTAATTTTAAACCTTAATATGAGGGGGTGTAATTTCAAAAGAGTGAATTAGATACATTAAATTAAGATTTTTTTTTTTAATTTTGTGGAGGAGATTGCAAAAACAATAAAATGAGGGGTGAAATTACAAAAGAGTAAAAGTTAGATACATTAAAATTTAAATTGAAAATTTTTTAATTTTGTGGGAGAAATTATAAAAAGAATAAAAATTGAAAGAAGTTAAGTTAAATGAAATTGTAAAAGAGTCGTAGGCCCTGTTTGGCAACCTATCCCATTCCCAATTCCAATTCTACTCCAATTTTCAAAAAAAACATTCATACTTTTTATATCACATCAACTACTTTTTAACAACTTTTTTTACTTTTTATATCACATCAAATATTTTTTTATTACCATTCAAATAAAATATTCACTAAAAAACAAAAAAATTCACTTTTTCATACAAAACATTCCCTTTTAACAATCACATCGTGAACAGTAGAATCATGAACAGTAGAATTGGAATACTTTGCCAAACAGGCCGTCGTTATTGCTTGAGTCCCCTTTCCCTCTTTCCCTTAGTTTTTTGAATAAAAAAAAAAAAAAATCCAAACAAACAATTGAGTGGCAATTGAGTAAAAACAAAACATACTCTTCGGCTGTTTGTCGCGGGGATTTTGAAATGAGAGAATGAAAATTGATCTGAATATGATGGGAAGCAACGCAGGTGGTACGTGGTGTGGACACATTTCATTCTGCTATGGACGGTGTACTCCTCCTTCTTCACGCCCGTGGAGTTCGGCTTCTTCCGGGGACTCCCCGACAACCTCTTCCTCCTCGACATCCTCGGCCAATTCGCCTTCCTCATCGACATTGTTGTCCGCTTCTTCGTCGCCTATCGCGACACCCACTCCTACCGCATGGTCTACGACCGCAATCTCATTACTCTCCGGTAGCTGTTTTCTTCTTTTCCTACTTTTAATCTGTTGTAACCATGCAAAACACCATTGGATTTTTCATGCTTCGTGATTTGCTTGACCATAGGTACTTGAAGTCTCGGTTCTTTGTTGATTTACTGGGTTGTTTCCCCTGGGATGCTATCTACAAGGTACCGTACACTGATTTTCACTTTTTGGTTTTCTGTTTCTTTTATTCCATCCGGAGTGTGAAATATGGATCGAATTTCTAATGAACTCCAATAAGGAGAAACAATTATCTATGGCATTAGCATACATTTGAATTCAACAATGCTTTGTTACATTAGATATGTTCAAATCATTTAGTTACATTAGAGAAGCTGTAATTTCATTTGAATATTTGTAGATATCGTTATCAGCTCAGATCAATTGTAAAGTTCAAATATGTAATTCTGTTATAGTTGATTTCTATAAATACAAGACAACCTTTACTCCATTGAGTAAGGCAAGAAATATTCAATACAATTGTATTCTATTACATGGTATGAGAGACAAGTTTCAATACAATTGTGTTCTATTACAAGTTTATTCCACTATAAGAGCTCTAGCATGCATTATCTTGAAGGGAGGCATTTAGTGCTAACAATTTTGAAACCCAAAAAGTGGAAAAAAGGAAAGAAAAATGAAAGGTGAAAAGGGTATGTTAGGATGATATGTTACAAATAAGATGGTCAATTCAGGACTCATTCTTTTATCATCGACAACATTGTACTGTTCCTTACCCTTAGTGGTCAATTATTGTCTCACAAGTTATTTTATTCTGGAGTGCCTCCTCAAGATGCTTATGGGCTATCTCTATTCAATTTCGTTTAAAGATTTATTCTTATTACATCTTTGCTTCATATTTGATTGCATTATTGTGAGTTTGATACAGTGAAATTAGCTCAGTAACTCTTTATATGATGATTTGAACACAACTGCTTTGATCAGGTTTCTGGTAGAAAAGAGCCAGTCAGGTACCTATTGTGGATTAGGCTAAGTCGAGCACTCAGAGTGACTGAGTTTTTTGATAACTTGGAGAAAGATATCCGGCTAAATTACCTCGTTACAAGAATTGCAAAACTTTTTGTTGTTCAACTCTATTGCACACATACGGCTGCCTGTATCTTTTACTATCTTGCTACCACTGTGCCTCCCTCCGAGGAAGCTTACACATGGATAGGAAGTTTGGAGATGGGTGACTACAGCTATTCACACTTCAGAGACATTGATCTTTGGAAGCGTTATGTAACATCTCTCTATTTTGCCATTGTTACCATGGCGACTGTTGGTATGCTTGTCTATGATTCTCTCTTGAAGAAAAACAGATATATCTAATAGGTTATTGATTATTTGTACAAGTGACACTCAAGATTACTATGCATGTGTGTGCGAGTTCATGCTCATCTCTTCTAATGCACATCATAATGGTTGTTCCTCATGAACATTGAAAATAGTACATCTATTTTCAAAAATTGTTGATAATGACTCCTTATCATTTTTATTTGAAGCAGTGTTATATCGTCAAGGTTTTCTCTGACTAAAGCTAACACAGAACATGTATTTTCAAAGCTTTGACAATGTTCCCTTCTCATTACTGTATGAATTAGGGCTTTTTTCATTCTGAGTTTCTCATATCAGATTTGGGATGCTTCACTGTATATGCTGATAATATTCTCTATTTGCAGGTTATGGAGATATACATGCAGTCAATGTCAGGGAAATGATGTTCATTATGATTTATGTATCATTTGACATGATTCTTGGTGCTTATCTGCTTGGTAACATTACAGCATTGATAGTAAAAGGATCAAAGACGGAAAAGTTTAGGGATAAAATGGCTGACCTTATCAAATATATGAATAAACACAAGCTTGATAGACAGACAAATAAGGTCATCAAAGGTCATCTACGATTACAATATGAGCGTAGCAACACTGAATTTGCTTTACTTCATGATGTTCCAGCCTCTATTCGGACTAAGGTGTTGAAAATTTTTAATTTACCTATAAACCATCAGTTTAGCTCATTCTTTTGGTATGTGGTATGCTTGATATAAATATTTGGCTCACAACCTGGTAGCTTAAGATTTTTGGATTGATGTTTCTCCAACTTGATATAATTAAGAGGCCGGTTTTTGTCTGAGTTTTTGATTCAAGTCTTGTTATCCCTTGTTTCTGGTAATTCTTCTGTTCTGCACGTTTAGGGCCCATATTTAATGCGTAGTTATTGGATCCTGCAAACAAAAAGGGGTGGGATGGGTTGGGGATAGCGTGTGGCATACGTGATATAAATTGTTGGCCTAACAATTCCATGCTTGATATAATAAGCTTTCGTGATAGATAATTCCCTCCAAATTCCATATTGCTTTACTAGATAAGTATGATTTTCATTTGTATCGTTTTATTTGATAATTCCCTCAAAATTCTATATTCCATATTGCTTTACTCGATAAGTATGGTTTTTTAAAACTGTTTTATTCATCCGTCACGTTTTGTAAATATGCATTTGTGTGATCCTTATCACCGAGAGAAGTTATATAAGTTGTTTTCCCCCATGTAGATGTAGAATGCAGACATACATCAATGCTTCCCACTGATTTTGAATGATTTTCTCTTTCACTCTTACCTTAAGTTGCAATTTTTTGAATGGCGGGTGATGAGAAGGATTAGACCAATTAAGAGATTGAATGTCTCTTATAGTGAAATAAGGGACATAAAAGTTTCTGAGTGGGGATGATGGTCTGAGATTTCCTGTAATTTCCATAGAATGAATGATAGAGTTGGAGGTTATCATGCAGAAAAGGTCTCTCTTCTTAAGATGCAGGTGTTTGTCAAATATTTGAGATTCTTTCTAATCTTAGGATGTGAGGGTGTGAATGAATCTTCAAGCGATTCTTTTTTTAGAGTTCAATTGTAATTTAAATATATGGACTATGAAAGCTATTGAAACATGCAATCATCTTAACTTCAGAGGAATTTGTTAGAATACTAGTGACTTTGGGTTAAATAGGAAAATTGCTGCCTATTTATAAAGTTTTAGCTCACTATTGCTTATACATAAATGAGAATGTGTTGATTACCTCTAGCACAAACGGTATATAATTACCTTTAGATCAAATGGCATTTCATTACCTCTAGAGCAAATGGCATTTCATTTCCTATAGCTCAATTGGCTTTCCTCTTCTTATAAGAATATGGTGGAGGGTAAGGTAATGGGCTCGAGACCAATTTGGTGTGTGTTGTGTAATTTACAATGATAAAATAAGGGATATGTTTGTTTCTTCCAGAATATAAACTTGCCACCATCTTGTGTAAAAGCTTCACATCTATGCTGTTGAATATTGCCTGTTTTTCCATCTAAATGATGACATTTTCTTTTTGACATGAACTGTGGAGTTTCACAATATGTAGGACAAACTGTAGACCCCTGCATTTGAATGCAATAATCTTACCTTCGGAGGAATTTATTAGAATACTAGTGTCTTTGGGTTGAATAGGAAAATTTGCAGCTTGTTTATTAATTTTTAGCTCACCATTGCTTATAAATAATTGAGAATATACTAGTTACCTCTATAACAAATGGCATATCATTACCTCTAGCTCAAATGGCATTTCCTCTCCTTATAAGAATATGGTGGAGGGTAAGGTCATGGTCTCAGACCAATTTGGTGTGTCTTGTGTAATTTACAATAATAAAAAAGGGAGTAATTTTGTTTCTCCCATAAATATAAACTTGCCACCATCTTTTGTAAAAGCTTCACAACTATTCCGTTGAATATTGCCTGTTTTTCCATCCAAATGATGACATTTTCTTTTCAGCCTGAACTGTGGAGTTTCACAATATGTAGGACAAACTGTAGACCCCTGAATTAGAATGCAATATCCTATCTTTTGTTTTTTTTGAAAGGAAGCATTTACTTTAAATCATTATGGTGTGAAGACTAGAGTTGAATGCTGATATCTGAATTCTCCACATATTAATTACATCACTTGAGGGACCATTTGTCCCTCTCTGTCTTCCTTTTTTCCCTGTTGGATGACTCCTCCCTCCACTTACTTTATTAATGAAATTTAATCTTTAACAGTTGTGTCTTTATAGAAGTATCACTTGGCCTCATCAGATGGTTTCATAAGTTTTACTAAATGTATCTGTTTCCTTTATGGAAATAATTTAGAAATGGGAAATCACAAACTGATTGCAATAACTGTGGAAGATGTTTCTCAGAATTGCTGCAATTCCTAGTTTTGTGAGTTGGGCTAAGTTAGAAGAAGAGTGTCTGACCCAATAGTTAGGCTAGAATTCATGCTCCAACTTTTTAGATGTTTTTATATATATATTGTTCATTGCATGTACCTGTTTTTCTTTGATGCTTTATGAATTTATGGAAGTGCTTGAATTTTATGTCTGGACTACAATTTGTCTCTTTTTTTTTTGTGCAGATTTCACAGAACTTATATGAGCCATATATTAGAGAAGCTTCTATATTCAAGGGGTGCTCTTTGGGATTCATCAAGCAGATTGTAAGCCATCATGTTATATATGTAAAGGAGAATGTGAATTCCAATGGTTGAGCACCTATAAATTCAGTTTACTTTTTCTGTTTCTAAAGTTGAAAGTCACATGATATCTACGAATTTGATCACATTCATTAATTTAGAAGTCTCAGTTTTCCTTACTGCCAAGGATTCCATTTTAGAGGCAGATAGCTGACAGCCCCAGTTTGACTTTCTACATGCAAAATTCGCTGGAACTATTATTAGGAATTGTTTATTCATTGCAAGCATTACTGTACCAACTCAGTCTTGTTCTTCTAGAAAACTGATTTCTTACGTAAGGTTCACATTTTGGAACTTGAACGTTATTGGTTTTCCTGCATGAGTAGATCTCTGTACAAATTCATCTTGAATCATATGCTGCTTCTGTTTTCTATGGTTAGGTGAATTTATTTTAGAGGAATGCTATCCATTATTATCTCCAGTTGTTCAACACAATTGTTAGTATAGAAAGACATCATGTGTATGGTTTTAAAATGTAGATAGTCTATTTACCTGTGGTAGTTCCATGCCTATGTCATACCTAGGGCTCCCACTGGATTCTTCTTTTAAGGCTATTCCAGCACCTGATTCTATGATTGAGCTGTGAGAAGAGGTTTTCTAAGTTTAAAAGGCAGTAATTGTAAAAATCAGGGAGAAGATCACATTGATTAAGTCTACCTTGTTGAGGTTTCCAACCTGCTTTTTTACTTATTTAGGAAAAAAGAAAAGAAAAGAAAAGGTTTTGTGACCTACATTATGTGGTTTTTCCATGTACTGGTATTGGTGGCTGAGCGACTTGAAGAATAGCTCTCTACAGCTTGAAACATGATGAGTTTAAATATCATTTGTTTCATTGGGATAAGGTTTTAGTTACAAGTTGGCAGTTTGGGAGTGAGGAAACGAAGGATCTTAAAAGGTCATTGTTGGAGGACTGAGATTGGTAGCCTTTGACACAGAGTAGTGGATTTGAAACATGGGGAAGGATGAACAAGGTAATCTTGTAACGGTAGAAGATCAACATTGTTTCTTTGTGAAAATGAGTGGATTATTTGCAGAACATATGTTCAATGGAAGGGTATCATAGGTGAGTCCTATTGTGGCAGGATGTTTGGTGTGGGGATGCATTTTTGAAGGGTGTATCTTCTGACATATTCTCTGTTCCTGTGTATTAGGTTTTGTAATTTGCTCATTTGGTGTACAAATTTTATTTTATTTTATAAATTTTTTTATGTTTTGGGGTTTTGGATAGCTTGTAGTTAGGTCTGCGGTTGAAGCAACTTGAAGAAATTGCTGAAAAAGATAAGTATAGAGCTGAGCGTCCGGACGGTGTGAGAGGAGTCCGGATGGTAGCTGTGAAAAGAGACTCCAAAAACTATTCGTAAGCTGAGGTATCCAGACGGCCTAGATGATAGGCACTTTCGGATAGAAGGGCGTCCGGACAGGACAATGAGGTGTCCGAACGGATGGAACTCCAGGAACATCTTGTAAGTAGGGATGTCTAGATGGGGGAGCGGACGGAGGAGATCTGGACTACTCTAGGAACACCCCGTACACAGGGGCGTTCGAACGGATTTGCAAACAGCATAGATCTAAAGAAGTAGCATCCGAACGGGATAGTTGGTTAGGGTAATGAAACCCTAGCTACGTCCGGATGGCCCCATTGAGCGACCGGATGCTGTCGTGCGATTTTCACAGACTTCTATTTAAAGCTTGCTTTCTCACAACTTAGTTTTTATATTTGTCAAACGAAAATAGAGAAACTCATAGAGAGTTTGTGAGAGATCATTGCCAAGGGCTCTGTGTGATACTACACTAGTTTCTTGAGAAGGTATTCCAAGAGGACCATCATGTGGAGATTCTTGGAAGGGTATTGAAGCCAACGTGCTGCTGCGACTGCACAACTAAAGTGACAACACTAGTCTACCAGTGGGGATCAGTAACGAATTTGCTAACTGAAGAAAGGCCAATGGGGAGTTAGAGCAGAGACTCGTGAGGAGCACGTTGTCCTACAGAGGTTTATGGTAAAGTTACTAGGGAGTAACGTTTACTATATGCTGTAGTTAGTTCTTCACATATTGAGTGGAATCTTGGGTTTGGCTGCCTTAGAGAGATTTTTCCTTTGTGTCAAGGTTTTTCTCTTCGTCAACAAAAACTCTTGTGTTGGTTGTTTTGTTGGCTTTGGTTTTTACAATTGTAGTAGTTTTATTATTGTGATATATTTATCAACTGTTGTGTGAATTGTTATTTTTCACCGCGTTTTTGGGGTAGAATTTGGAAGAGTTGTTACAACCCGTGCAGTACAAACTTTCAGTTGGTATTAGAGCAGGTGCACACTCTGCTGGAAAAATTATTTTCCAGTGCAATCCTTGACCCCTAGGATAGATGTCTTCATCGACGTCGATGAAGGTAACTATGCGTACTAGAAGGTTCTGATGAGAGCCTTCCTGATGTCCATAGATGAGTTTGGGGTTGAATTAGGAAGAGTTGTTACAACCATGTTGTTGTACAAAATTTCATTGTGGATAGAAGAGCAACAATGGTTATTATGAACTGGTGGACTGCTGCTCTAAGAATGAGGTTAGCTTGACTAGTGCAAGATTGGGAATCAAAATCTACAGATGCATTGTTTCAATTGTTACCTGGTGTTCATGGTTTTGGTACTGATTGAGGATGCTATGGCTGGCGATTAGTAAAATTACAGGTATTAGAAGCATGAAATTCTAGAGGAAGAGCACTTGGCGAGATTCCCAATGGAAGTGTTCTTTTGTCCTTACTAGTGTGAATGGGATGGGGAGAGACATTTGATCATTTTCTTTTAAATTGTTTGATCGGTAGGTCTCTTTGGATGTTGTCTTCTTCTTTCGGGTGCAGATGAATTGAGCCCAGAGACCAGTTGTAGAGATATTGTGGTTTGGAAGCCACTTTTAGGAGGAAAAGTCTAGATGTAGTTCATTTGCAGGGAGAGGAGTAGTAGGGTATTTCAACATGTTGAGCTTGGGCGCTAGAGATAAGTTTGCTGAGGACATTGTCCTCTTGGTATTCTATCTCCTATTCATTCTTCATTGGTGGCCCAATTTTTAAGGTTTTCTTTTTTGGACATTATAAGTTTTTGACCTTGATCTTTTTATTTTGCTTTTTTTCAATTTTCTTCTTCTTCTTCTTCTTCTTCTTCTTCTTCTTCTGCTTCTTCTTTTCTTTTCCTTTTCTTTTTCCTTATTTTTTGGAGCTTCTCTTTTATGCTTCCTGTGTGCTATAGAGGTGCCCCCTTTTTCAATGTTTTCCTTTATAAATTACTCAGTGAAAAGAAAGGGCATAAGAGGAGTTTGAATCTTATGGTAAGCTGAATATACTTGCAGAAAGTTTTTTAAAAAAAGTATTTCTCGCTCAAAAATCAACTTTAATTGAAATTATACATTAACAATGTGTCTTTCTCACTCACACATCAAATATAATTGAAATTATAAATTATTTTAGAGTTTACTGTTCAAAGATTCATATCTCTGTTGCATTAGCATCACAATTTAGATCAAAGCTGAATAGAGTTTCAATAGACTGGTTACCAAAATAAAATTTTTGTAATCAGTGAAGATCTGAATGTTGGCAACAAGTTAACTGCTCTTAAAATAAAATGGCTCTCTAAAATGTCCATCCACATCTAAATTCAAAGGGTTGAGCAATAATCAATTAATTCGTTGTAATGGGCATTCAATATGCCTTTATTTATGTATTTATTTATTATGTTTGTACTTAAAGACTTAGTATCACATTATAAAACTGTGGATACCCATATGGCAGGTACATTAAATGAGGTTGCATTTTCCATGCTTTCTGGTTGCTATGAGTGCATCAGAGTCAAGAAATTTTGTTCAATGCATTTATTTTACTTGAGGCACCTTTTAGTTTAAGCTGAATGTAGTTGAACTAGACTGTTAGTTGAAAGCATGCTAATTGCCTTGTTTACTGTTTGGATCTGATTTTATGAATAAATAGTTTGTATTATATGACCCCACTCATATTTTTTCCTTATTTTGTTTGCTCTCTCTATAATGTCATTATCTTATATCTCTTCATGATGTTCAATCATATAAAACAGAAATGGGAAACTTCAGAAAACCCTCATGAACTTCCATGCATTTTGAAATGACCTCTTTAAAGTTTAAAAACTCTCAATTTAGGTTATTAAACTTTCAATTTCATTCAATATTTCCAATCCGTTAGGATTTTCCGTTAAATTTTAACAGAAAGGTACCAAAATTTTCAAAATACCATTCATTTTTTTAGGACAAAAAAGAAAAAAAAAATTGTAAGGATTTAGGCATTGGTCAGGATTTAATGGAATTTGAAAAAATACCAATGATTGAATCTTTCAAAAATTTTATAATTTTTTTTTTAAAAAAAGTAGGGGTATTTTGAAAATTTTCACAGGATTTAATGAAAAATCTTAACGGATAGGGGAAATTGAAAAAAATTAGAAGTTCAATAGCCTAAAATGAGAATTCTTAAAATTTGAGGGGGTCATTTCAAAACGCGTAGAAGTTCAGAAGAGGTCTTCTGAATTTTTTCCAGACAAAAATGATAACATTAGAAGCTTAGCTTCTTATAGTGAAAATGGCTCTTATTCATTCCATGGTTTATCAGGCAATCAAAGTCCGTGAAGAGTTTTTCCTCCCAGGAGAAGTGATTATAGAACATGGAAACATAATAGATCAACTTTATATCATATGTCATGGCGAAGTGGTATGAGTTTTTCTTTTTTTTTTAAATGCTTTCAAACTCCAATATGTTTATCTTTATTTGTTTGTGTACTTGCAATGCAGCATCTTTATTTTCTATATATAGTATTAGATGATATGGCCACCTCAAAATAATTTAGCAATCTTTATTCTATAAAAAGTATAACTTTTTAAAAGTAAAGATATTTCAACTTGACTGAAGCTATTTATAGAGTACAAGATGTTACCCAGAAGCTAATCACAAGTAGCTTATGATGGAAGAATAATGTCTTGAATATCCATACTGGCCATTAATTCAAGTTTTTTGATAACCCTTAACACCTCTCTCTCACTTTTTCTAGTTAGCGCTATTCCTTTATTTCTCCCTAGATATCCCAAAGCTTTTTCCAAAGGAAGAAGAATTAGTGGCGTTGGGGTGGGATGAGTACCATAGGAAGTGTGAATAGAAATGCCTCTAAGCGCAGGGGGTGTTGATTATATTTTACTTTTTCATTGCATATTTATCTCAAGAATCAACATATTTACTTCTGCATATAACCAATCTGAAACATATCTAAGTTATAATCGATTATCAATTTTAAGAAACCTAGAACGTAAAACCAAAAAAATATATACTCGACTAAGAATATTTAAAAATATATTTATATATTGGATATCTTTTCTTCTTATTTGCATGTTTAAGTTTTAAATATTAGTATATCTACACGTATGCCTCTGTTTTTGTGGGTGTTTGTATCTATATATTCTTGAATTGTAGGCTTGATGGATATGATATTATCTACAGGAGGAGATAGGAAAGGTGGAAGATGATGAAACAGAAGAATATCTTATGCGTTTGAAAGCGCATAGCTCACTTGGCGAGGTTTCTTTTCTTTGTAACACTGCTCAGACTTATACAGTTCGAGTTCGTGAACTATCTAGAGTCTTGCGACTTGATAAACAATGTTTTAAAGAAATCATGGAGATATGTTTTTCTGACGGACGGATAATTGTGAACAACCTCCTTGAGGTAAACTGAGTTTGGAAATATAATTTTTTTTTCTCCTCTTTCCATTTGAATAGAGATTAGTTGTGTCAGTTGCGAAAAATTGCTCTCTGTTTACCTAAAAGAATCTGAACTCTTGTTTTATCTAGTTAGAAATTTGAATCCATGAGTCAGTAAATAATATTCTAACAATTTTAGCAATGACAGGGTAAGGACTCCAACCTTCAGAGGAAGATTTTGGAATCAGATATTACATTGGATATTGAACAACGTGAATCCGAGTTGGCTATGAAGGTTAATTGTGCTGCTTATGATGGAGATTCTTATCGAATGAAACGTTTGATTAGAGCAGGAGCTGATCCCAATAAGACGGATTATAATGGAAGATCACCTTTGGTATGGAATTTAGAACATGAAGGTTACATATTAATTTTTTTGATGATAGAGCACTGGAATACCATGACCTTTTTAATTAATTTACCAACTTAATACTCTTTCTCCTCATGACAAAACTTAGCAACTTTGGTTCTCGAAAATTTAAATAAGGGAGAGTTTAGTGAATCTTCTAATCTATCTAAATTTAAGTTACATGAAGAAAAACAGGAAAAAAAAGAAAGAAAAAAGCTTTTTGCTTTTTAGGTAGAATAGAAGATCTAAAACTAACAAGCAAAACTAGACCTTTTATGTCTTGTCCAGTAACTCAAAAATTCTGAGGTGAGGGGTTCCCTGTATAATTTTTTTTTATTTAACTCAAAAAACCAATAACAACAACCACAGCGAAAACCCCACCCTCACCCTTGAAACCCAGCAAAATTACAAGAAGACACCCCAACAAGCACAACCCAAACCTCAAAAAATTGATAGAGCCCTCTTCCCTTTGCCATGACTAGATGCTTCAAAATAAATTGCCTTTTGTGCTACATTTGGAAGGAGTAGCCGAGAGCTCTTGATAATGTTCCTTTATCAAGGCTGTCAAGAGAGTCAGTAACTAACATCCATCACCTCCACAAGAAATCCCCAACATAGGTGCAATGGAGTCAAGAAATCCCCAACATAGGTGCAATGGAGTCACTTTCGGATACCCCTTTGTGTTGAACCTCAAAATCCCCCTCGTGCTGAATCCCATGCTGATCAAGGACCACCATCGGCTCCAACGATAAAAGGGGAAGGCTGACCAGCACAGGCTCATCAAACCGAAGCATTTCCGTAGAAGAAGCCAACCTCACCTAGGTGATCCTTTGAGCTATCAAACTCATTTGAGGCCTCACTAGGTCATACCCATCAAACCGAGGTAGAATGACACTGGATATGCGGGTTCATCCCACCAACGTCAGTTGATTGGTTCACCAGAGACGAACCAGATCCATCGAAACGAGAAACAACCTTCAGCATGACCTTCGACGTGACCTCTGGCAACACATCAGATGAAAAAAGCCCAGAGAGCCCAACAATTGGCGGCGCACTGATCACCGACATTGCCTCAGCGAGTAGGCCAGCATCCATCTTTGAAAGCCTACTGACCTTGGACTTACAATTATAGAATTTCAAGGGCTTATGCAAGGATCGGAGAATATCTCGATCTGCCAACGATTTCGAGGAATCCACAACACCTGAAGAGCATTGCCTCGGCAAAGCAGAAAACTGGGCTATGGTCTTAACAATTGTCCTTGTAGGGAATAGGAAGGAACCACTAGCATCAAGTGGACATGTTGAAAAAAAAAACCATCTTCAGACGCGGTCGCGGGTAGTAGAACCACCTCCGACGAAGCAGTTGGGACCATAACCACCTTTGGCGAAGCAGAAACTAGTTTAGGAGAGATTAGGCCCTGCAACCTGCATCCAAACCCGGAAAGGATCCAATCCCACAGCCCGCGTCCAAACCCAAATGTGACCTGAACATGGATGGCTGGATCTTGGACTAGTGCTTGGGCTTGTGTTTGGAAGCCCACAACAAGATTTTACCCCACAACACAAGATTTTACCCTTATGACGTCCAGCAAGCTTGGGCTTCTGAAGAAGCCCAAGCACCTTCAATCCTTCTAGAAGATCCCCCAAAGCTCGGCCAATCTCCTCTTGCACCTCACAAGCTGGCTCTTCCACGCCCCAAGAAGGGTCAACATCATCTCCTTGCCTTGCTGCAAACTTTTTTTTTATAAGTAATAAACCATTCTTATTAAAAACTCAAAAAAAGCATAAGGCGTCCCTAAGTACACAGAAAATATACAAAAGAAAACACCTAATTAGGGAGAGCAAAACGAACAGGGAAGTCACTATAACTAAGCGATAGAGAAGAAACAAAAATTGCTGTCCAAAGATACAAAATTTTGAAAAACAATGATAAAATATCCCCCAGCGATTTCTCTATCCTCAAAGTCTATCATTTCTCTCCCTCCACAAACACGAAGAGAGGCACGTAGGCACCATTTTCCACACCGCAGCACTCCTTGGCTTGCCAGTGGACCACCAACAGTCATACTAGTTAACAACACGTCTAGGCGTAACTTGGGACAACCCAAAACGATTAAAAAAAGCACTCCAAATGATGGAAGCCACTTCGCAATCACCACCTTTTCTGCAACACCATCCAGACAAGTATCATTTCCTTAGGCAATGGGCATTTGCTGGGCGTCAGATAGATCCTTGCCCAACAGATTACCACTGGTAGGGAGGCCTTTGCCGTCTCCAAGCCACACTGTCATTGAAGAACTTGCCTCTAATTACAGCACCTCTGCATACGATGGCACACCTTCCCCGATAATTATTTTCCCATCGATTTGAGTCGGACCCATACCCAACTTAGGCCCAGCTTTCTTCCCAGTCTTCGTCCCCACCGAAGAAAAAACACCAAATAACGAAGACACAATTGTGGCTTCAAGAAAAGCCAACACCTTGCTCAACTCACCAGTAACTCGACTCCATCCCCACCTTTAAGACCCTTAGGAAGCAAAATAATCCCTCTCTAGCCACCCACTGCGTAAACCGCCACCTCCAAATACCGGTTGGCCCTATCCCGCCTTTCTGGATGATGAGCACCTTCAAACCCTTCTGGAAGGATTTGACGAATTCCTTAACACCAAGGTTCCACAGCAAGTCTTCCACCGTCGAGATTAGCTAGGTGGTGCCTTAGGAACCTAAGAACACTACACCGGAAAATCCTCTCCTCTTTTCCTCCAACCAGAGCTCCGACTTACCTTCCATCACCAAGAAGACAAAGTATTTAGCGTATACGAAGAACTACCTCTCCATCTCCAGCCTAGCGCAACAACCCCCGAGGGGAGCACACTAGAAGCACCTTCATGTGCCGCCCCCATCGTCACCGGAAGGATGGATGCGAGCTTTCAGAGAACTTCCATGGCTCTTTAGACAGACAACCACCCCAACGATGAATTAGAACAACGGGAAGCGAGACTCGCCTACAAGCTTCGGTGAAAGAGCCCACCACAAACCTCCAAAAGCTACACGATCTGAACCGAGAACAGCTCAAAACCACTCCAAAATGACTTTTTCCTAAAACACCACAGTCTACCACGCTCAAAGGTGACGAAGCAGAGCAAAACCCTAGCGGGGCGCGCCTACAAGCGCCGCCCCTGTAGGAGAGAGATTCCCCATTTAAATTTGAAATCAAAAGGAGTTGAAATGTCCTCCTAGAGCATCAGCCAATCTTTTGTGAAAGAAGATGATTTGTGTTTGAATTTTCCTTTCGTTCTAACTTCATTAGAAAGAAAAGCATCCACAAATTCTCAGGCTGGTTTTCATGATTTATAATGATGAAGGGAGCTCCACATATACAGCAAAAATTGTCACCTTTTTCTTCCATTTGTTCCCTCCTTAGCTTCATAGAATTATGTTATGGCATTGCTATGAAAATTGAGAAGCATAATTTGGGGAGGAAAGGAAAGCTACCAAGGGGCTGATTTGCTGTTCGTTTCAATTCGAATCTAGAGTACTTTTTTAAAAAAAAATTAATTTGGGGGTCTTTGGCAATTTCAAATGGTTAGAATTTGACTAGATTGTTAAGTCCATAGTTGTGTTAGTAAATTTTGTAGATGAATACACACATATGAGTTGTGTTAAACTCCAAGTTTAGTGAGTCGTGTCTTTCATTAATTAAAGGCATATTTCACATATTCATGAAGAAATAACCACGAGCTATGAATGGATCTCATATATTTTTGATAGTGGACTAGAAACCTAAAACTTGACTTTTAGGACGTTAGAAATGACTACTCATTACTTGGGGTTAAGTTGTCGTGTGAAAAAGTTGAAGGGTTAAGTATTTGAAATAAAATTCTTGATACTTTGTAAGCGAGTTCTTTAAATGTTGTATTAATGCTAGGTTCACTTTATCTCTTTCACTCGGTAGTTAAACCTAGGGATCATTTGAGGTTTGGGGTTGCTGAGGAGGTTGCTAACTCTCTACAATGATGCATAGGGCCTGCTTCACTTCCCTAAATCCTACAAGCTTGTCAAGCCACATTGGGCATATTTGAAGGTCTTGGCTTAATTACTAGCTAAGGTTGAGGGTAACAGATTGGATGTTTTACCCATTCCTTGGGTGATACAACCTCTCTACAGCATTTTTTGAGGAGATCAGGCTTACATGTCATTTTGGGCAGTTGTCACTCTCACACGTCACTCTTGTAAACCCTAGTTATTAAAGTGGAGCCTCATGTCAATATGTGTTATGTATGCCTGTGATTTATGTTCTTTTGCAATTGGTGACTTGTACTTATTCATACTAAGAATATTGGTGTGATGGCGAATTTCAAGTGATGCATTTATATGGCTATGCCAGTCATGTTAACTTGTTCGCTCTGAAATGATATTTCATAGGTGATAATTTAAAACTCAATTTTTTTTTTTTTTTTATCAAGGTATTATGACAAAACTAGGGTTTATAGACTTTTCTGTAATGAGCTTCAAAACTATGAAGTCTACTTTAGTGTAAGCTGGTACTAATTTTGTGCCCCGTGTCTATTCTATCATTGTTTTTTTTTTTTTATTTATTTTTTTATATAAGTAATTCAATCTCAGTAGAAAAACGCAGAGGAGTGCAACCTTACTACACATAAAGTATACAAGAGAAACCACCTATTAAGAAAAAAATAAAGAACAAAAGTCCAAAAAATTAGAAAATCTAAAACATTATAGACTATTAAACGCAACTATCCCTGTATAAAGCGATTAAACATAATATTTTGTTTGAGATTATGAAGTTTGTGCTAAACCATCTTAATTATGGTGTGTTTTTTTTCCTCCTTTCTCAATTATTAGGACTGAAACAAATTCTGGTATATATGGCTTATACTCATATTTAATTTAATTTTTGTTTTTACACAGCATATTGCTGCATCCGAAGGATATGAAGATATTGCGCTTTTCCTTATTGAGCAAGGAGTGGGCATCAACATTTCAGGTATGCTTTTCAACTACGTGTACTTTGTCAATTCTGTCCAAAGTTTGGTGGGCTCAACACATTGCCCCTTCCAAGATAAAACATAATTTCAAGGGCACGTGTGGTTGAAATCCTTGGGGCTAAATGTTTACTAGATTATTTTCCCTTCAAAATTAACACCTTTATGAGTCACTGTAGTTCAATTTCAAAGTCCAACACTATCAAAACTCTGAAATGTTTTCCCTTGTCTAAGTTTTTCCTTTGTTTGCAAGCACAAAAGTAATAGCAAACAAATTCAACAAACTTCAGGGATAAAAAGGATATTGCTCTATTTTGAAAATTATGGCTACAAATTAGAGCATCTGACTAAAATGTAAATCATGGAACAATTGAAGTGATAATGGTGGTGCGGCAGAAAAAAGGGGTTTGGTATCTAATTAAAGATATATTTACCCCATCAAATATATAAAAGGCTTCTAAAATCACTTTTTTGATATTTTTATTTTCTTTTTATCTTTGTCCATTAATTAAAAAAAAAAAAATCAAGATTTAAAAGGCTGATATGATGTCTTAATTTTCCAGCTATTCATTATTTTTACTAGAACATATGCAATGGTTCGTTGTTATTAATTGATATTATCCCCCCACCAATAAAAAGTAAAATATGGTTGGCCTCTGATTGCCATTCTCCCTGGAAGTTTTTAGTATATATTTAACTGGATATCAAAAGAAATATAGTAATAAGTGTTGTTTAACCATGTGTACTAGATAAGTTTGGAAACACTCCCTTGCTCGAAGCAATCAAGAATGGGCACGATCAAGTAGCTTCTTTACTTGTTAAGGCAGAGGCAGCACTTAATATTGATAATGCTGGCGATTTTCTTTGTATGACTATTGCGAGGCGGGATTTGGATCTTCTAAAAAGGATTTTGGCTAATGGCATTAATCCAAATGCCAAAAATTATGATCTCCGAACACCACTTCACCTAGCTGCCTCAGAAGGGTTATATTTAGTCGCAGAATTACTTCTAGAAGCAGGAGCAAGTGTTTTGTCAAAAGACAGGTATAACTTGAATAATTATATGGTTTTTAAGACAAGGGTGATCCTTTTTGAGCCTCTAGCAGTTTTGCAAGTGCAGAATATAAGACATTACAGTGGGGAAGTTGTAACCTTTATGTGCACCTAGGCTAACCTTTATGTGACCATTAGAACTTTGCTAGCTGGAGTAACCTTAGTCAGCCTGTCTTCTGTATGCAGATGGGGAAATACTCCACTTGATGATGCTTGTATAGGTGGAAATAAGGATTTGATCAAGCTGCTCGAAGTTACAAGAACTTCTGAGTTATCTGAGTGCTCTCAAGAAATTCGAGGTATGAACAAAATTGTAGTTCTTACATATAGCATTACCATCCGTAATTATCTTGTTAGCAATAAACTGTCAATTTCTAGATGGAATTTTATTGCACAAAAATTTGTTGTTGAAAAAAACACTTGGTACTTCATTATATTTGAAAATAGATTTTTTCTTTGACTTTCAGACAGTGTAATAGAAATTATTAAATTGTTTTTCTTTGAACCAAAGACCTGCCGAAAAAAAGGGTTTGACACTATGTTGGAGAACTAATTGTCCCAAAAAGCTTAATCTTTTAGGAAATGGGCTGAGCAATGTGATTCAAGCTTATGCACACTATCAGTGATACATACAATTCCTTGTCACTAAACTTCCCAAGCATTATTGTATCAATAGGATTTGAACATAGTAAAGAATGGATCCATAGCGTAATGAAGGCAGTGAGTGATATGAAGAAAATCAAGAAGAAGAGGTAGTTTACCAGAAAGAGGGAGCTAAGGAGGATATAATTGCAAACAACTGGAGGCAATTAGTAATCACTTTTATTGAGGAAGTAGATCCATACACATGTTAAGAATGAGAAAATATGGATATTCTTAGAAGGTCAAGCACAGTATGAGAACGGAGCTCGTCTTTTTTTTATTTTTTATTTTTTGAGTATAAATATCATATATCAAATGAACCAATGAAACAAGGGTAGCAAAAGCAAACTCAAATAGCAAAACCACAAAAACCAAACTCTGCAGAAAACAAAGAGGAAGCTAAACAAAAAGCAAAGGCAACAAGGGCAGCAAAGCAAACCCAACCAAACTCTACAAAAAACAGAGGGGAAGCTAACCAAAAAGCGAAGGCAACAATCCTACACTAAAATACCATCCGGGAGGCACCATTGATGACAAAGCTCAACATTGCCAAGGGTCCTTTTAAATTTACCCTTACCTCAAACCCGGGACCTAACATCCACATGGATTTTCTGCAGAATTTGGTCCTCAGACAAGGGGGAACCACCATGTCTAATCTCATTCCTTATCCTCCAAATGTGATAAATGGAAGCACAAAAAACAAGCCTATAAAGAGAAGCAGACAAGGTTTTTTTGCCCCAATGATTTATCCCCCAACCAATAATATCTTCCCAACTGGTAGGAGGATCAAGAATAGAACATTTCTCCCTGGACTGAAACCAAACTTGCTTGCTAAAACCATAAAGGAAGAAAAGGTGGGAACGATCCTCCACACCAGCCCTACAGAGAACACAATTCCTCTCCCCGTAATGTGATTAATGAATCAGCGAAATCGTCAAGGCAGGCAATCAGGGAAGTTGGATGTCAATCAAATAAAATATCATGGAGAAATATCAAGTCTTTATTCTTATCCATAAAAATTTTCTGATTCATTAAAAATGAACTGTTAATTTATTTCCTACATAACTTAACTCTACAGTCATAATGATTGACATTAATTCAGGAGGCAGCTCAGTCATTATACTAACAGAAGGATATATTCTACCCAATGAGGGAATCGATTTTGTGTCATCTCTTTTTGTTTCTTTTGCCCTTTTCCTTGGCCCGAGTAGTTTCCTGCATTAAGTGATTTGTCAGAAAATAGCTTATTAACGACCCTACTACTCTCAATGAGTTGACAACATTTCTATTGGCAACAACAGATGAAATGCGCAAGAAGACATGCACAGTGTTCCCCTTTCACCCATGGGATCCCAAGGAGGAGAGAAGAGAGGGTGTTGTGTTGTGGGTTCTGCAAAGCATTCAAGAGCTCATCAAAGCAGCAAAAGAGCAGTTGAAATGTTCAAGTGGCACTTGTATTTTGTCAGAAAATGGGGGTAAAATTCTTGACATAAACATGATTACCAACGATCAGAAGTTATATCTGGTTTGTGAAGCACAAAGCAGGTAATTAGGGTGCCTAGAGTGATTAAATGTTTAGCAAAACTGGGAATAATTTTTTCTACACTTTAGTTTTATGTACCACCCAAGCAATTTTCCCCCTTTCTAAATGCTAAGTATGTCTATAGTTTACACGCACAAACACAAATTATGTATGTAAGAACATTATTATCAGAACAACACTTTAAATATGCTTGCTTTCTTTTGGTTTCCCTAATAATTCTGCCCTAGAATTTTTATAAAATAGATTTGAGACCAAGTAGCCTAATAATTCAGAGATAAAAATTTCTAGGAGAACGTATCAATCCTAGTTGCACTCATGGATAGTAAATAATTTAGAAAAAAGAAAGAAGAAACATAATTTGTGTGAACATTACATAGTATAGGCTGTATAGCTAATTTGGTGCCAGGACTGGCATGATATATCTTGAAATATGTCATGGATTTTTAGATGCATGTACACAGGGATGGAACTAGAAGTTACCGAAGGGGGGCAAAGCATGGATGTGAAATATATTAAGATTGAATGTTTTTATTTAAAAATAAAAATAAAATTAGTATCCATTCAATGTTAATAAAATATAAGGAAAAGAAAATACACAAAATAATTATTTGTTAATAAAATTCAAAATTTTCAATTCATACACCTATCAAAATAGAACCTTGTTGAAATTCTATTTTTAATTGTTTTTTTTTAAATGATCGGTAAAGTCTTGCGAATAAAACTTGTTTAGTAACTAACAAATATTATCAAATCTGCTAAAAATTAGATCAAATTCGAATAAGACCATTTTTTTTTTCTAGGCCATATGGGACAATGTTTGTTTGTATACTTAATTTTTTGGACTACTTTTTAAGAAGTCGGGCCAAACTAAAAATTTTTGGCCTATAGGCTTATCCTAAAATATATTTATATAGAACTATTCAAAACTTGGGGGAGGCCATTGCCTATGCCGGTCCCTCCCTAAGTCTGTCTTTGATGTGCATAAATTGCTAATGATCAACTTCTTCACTATTGATTTGTTCTTGGAATAAGTTGTTCAACAAAAATGAAATGGAGTAGGTCTCTCAGGGCAAGCATTAAATATTGGATTAAGAAGCCTCTAAGGACAAATTATGTTACTCGCGAAGGCCAATAATGTCAATTACGTGTCGTAAATCTGCATGGACCATCAGTGGCTTCTCAATTATGTGTCAATTACGTGGTGGTGAGGCTACTGAGGGTTGCAACGGCTATTAGAAAGAGAGAAAAATTTCTAGTTTTTACGTGTAGTATGACGTGACAGAATTTAGGTTAATGAATCACCCAAATTAGAGCTATTGCACATGCCATCTCAATCTTCAATTACTGTTCAATCAGATTTTTCTATATAAAAAGAGGAGATTTGAGATTTCATCAATATGGCTTAAGACATTGGGTTTCTAAGTGGGCCTAAGTCAGAAAATATTCCATTGGGCCCAATTTCTCTCTCTTTTTTTTTTTCCTGAGCTTTTAATAAATAATATGAAATAATAAGTTAATAACACTCCTTTTAATTAGCGAATCTGCAGGTTTTTCCATCTTTTCTTTTAATTGAAAAACAAAAATTGATACCATGAATAATAAATACATTATGATCTTCTCCACTAGTAATTAATTTAAGCACTTAGTCTTAACCTTATCATCGACTATTACTTAATTAGGGAATTTGAGGCTTAAAAAATAAAACTCAAATCCTGCTACAATAATTATTATTATTATGTTAAATAACTATAATAATGGAAATAAAAATCAAAAGAATGGAAATAATAATAATTATTATTATTATGCCACGTCTTTAACAAACCTAGCGTGCTCGGCCCTTGCTTGTTCGCTAGCGCAACCGTTTTATATATATATATATATATATATGATGTTTAATTATGATGCTCATATGATATCTAACTGACTTAGTTTGATGTAAAATTTATACTGGTCGTGTTTATACATCTCTATGAAATCTCCTAATGATTGAATTACATTAATTATGTTTGAATTTTTATTTATTAAAGAATTGAGTTTTTAGCCTAAGATCAGGATCGTCTCTATTTCACCGAATCTATTTCATGGTTTTTTTTATTATATATCACGTCATTTAACACTAAATATTTCCTTATTAGATATAACAAAATAAACTCTCAACCTTAATAGGAATTGCAGGATTATTAATGAAACCACGTGCCATTATTATGGATCAAAAGTGTTTTTATTTTTTTAATTTGGACTCCCCTGATGGTCGATCGTTTCTTCTTGTCCCAGCTAGCACTATTAGCAGTCGAAGAAATGGAATGAAACTATTTTTTTTTTTTCCATATATACATATCAATATTAAAATGACAATTCAAATTAAACTTGAAAATAGACTTACACAGAACAGAAACCATTAAAGATATCTATTACATATTCAGATTGAATCATTTTTTTCACATACAAAAAGGAAATTTTTCTACTAATAAGTAGAAAGAATATTATACAAGCAACTGCAAACAAACAAAAACAACCACCAAAGAACTCTGTATAACTGCTCCTTCTTCCGGTAACTCTTCAAATAAACCGGCTCTAAGTCAGATTGGAAGGGAAAAATTTCACTCGAATGTGGATGATCGATCCTCACCTTGCATACATTAGAGCTACAACTTTTAAAGTTGTACAATATTACGCTGGCAAAGAGTAATTATATATGGAGTAATGATACAAGTCATACTCCATGTCTATCTTATGTCAACCAAAAGTGACATGGCTTTTAAAATCATCATTAGATCAAAAGTCAATAATTATCGATAATAAATTCAATGGTGATTTTAAAAGTCACATCACTTTTGGTTGACACAAGGTAGACATGAAGGGTGACATATATAATTACTCTTATCGATGATTATTGATTTTTGATCTAATGGTGATTTTAAAAGTCATGTTATTTTTGGTTGATACAAGATAAACATAAAAGGTGACTTGTATATCATTATTCCGCTGCAAAAGCCCCTCATGAGTGCAATATCAGAACTGTCAAAACCAAAAGGAGACATACATTGAACGGCAGCTTCAATACTATTACTCTGTTTTTTCTCCCATATTTTTGTTTCATAATCTATCATTACCCACAGTTGCATACAACTCTCTTCCATGCAAATCATCGCAAGTCGGCCACCATACTCCACACGATGGTTGAAAGAATATTTCTTGCATAGAGGGAAAGGTAAACTAAACGTTAACCAACTCTCTGTATCCGGAAAAAACGAAAAAATTTCATTGTTTGTCATAATCCAATGAAGTGCACCGCATGCAGAGACGGTAGGTTCCCTACTTGAAAACTCGCCCCACGGCAACAAAACATCTTCCAATCTTTTCCAAATCCATGTTTCTGAAGAAAATATCTCGCAATGAAGAGTGTTATACGACGTGGACTTGTAGTTTTTGCATGGACACTTGGGTTGTGAAAACTGAACAATCTTGTAACACAAAGGGTCTGATCTTACTGCCACCATCGCAATTCTTTCGGTGAAATACCGTGTTTTTGGATTTGGGATTTGGTGCCATTCTTTGGTGCTGGGCTTGCAAACGTAATATTCGGGAATTCTTAGTCTTCTTGTGTTGAGTTCATTCACGCATAATAAGATGCCCTGTTTTGTCGCCGCTTTGAATTTGACATTACAAGGCAGAAACTTGAGAGAGAGTGTGGAATCAGGGGCGATACCGAAATTCGTGAGAGAGAAAAACTGGGACGTGATTTTGTTGACGGACAAGTCTTCTGCGAAGAACCCGGATACTGTCTTTGTTCTTTGGCGGAAATCTTGCATAAAACTTGAATTGTAGGTGGTCGAGTTCAGATTCTTGGAAACCAATCTGCATCGTCCAAGTGTTTTTATAGACGTACGGCTGAAGATTTCGGATAACATGTCGGTGGGAAGGGTAGGAAAGTCCATTAGAGATCCGACAATCTTAGGAATTTTTAGACTAAAGACCAAAAATAGCCNGCTCACCTTGCATACATTAGAGCTACGACTTTTAAAGTTGTACAATATTACGCTGCAAAAGCCCCTCATGAGTGCAATATCAGAACTGTCAAAACCAAAAGGAGACATACCTTGAACGGCAGCTTCAAAACTAATACTCAGTTTTTTCTTCCATATTTTTGTTTCATAATCTATCATTACCCACAGTTGCATACAACTATCTTCCATGCAAATCATCGCAAGTCGGCCACCATACTCCACAAGATGGTTGAAAGAATATTTCTTGCATAGAGGGAAAGGTAAACTAAACGTTAACCAACTCTCTGTATCCGGAAAAAACGAAAAAATGTCATTGTTTGTCATAATCCAATGAAGTGCACCGCATGCAGAGACGGTAGGTTCCCTACTTGAAAACTCGCCCCACGGCAACAAAACATCTTCCAATCTTTTCCAAATCCATGTTTCTGAAGAAAATATCTCGCAATGAAGAGTGTTATACGACGTGGACTTGTAGTTTTTGCATGGACACTTGGGTTGTGAAAACTGAACAATCTTGTAACACAAAGGGTCTGATCTTACTGCCACCATCGCAATTCTTTCGGTGAAATACCGTGTTTTTGGATTTGGGATTTGGTGCCATTCTTTGGTGCTGGGCTTGCAAACGTAATATTCGGGAATTCTTAGTCTTCTTGTGTTGAGTTCATTCACGCATAATAAGATGCCCTGTTTTGTCGCCGCTTTGATTTTGACATTACAAGGCAGAAACTTGAGAGAGAGTGTGGAATCAGGGGCGATACCGAAATTCGTGAGAGAGAAAAACTGGGACGTGATTTTGTTGACGGACAAGTCTTCTGCGAAGAACCCGGATACTGTCTTTGTTCTGTGGCGGAAATCTTGCATGAAACTTGAATTGTAGGTGGTCGAGTTCAGATCCTTGGAAACCAATCTGCATCGTCCAAGTGTTTTTAGAGATGTACGGCTGAAGATTTCGGATAACATGTCGGTGGGAAGAGTAGGAAAGTCCATTAGAGATTCGACAATCTTAGGAATTTTTAGGCTAAAGACTAAAAATAAGACATTTTGAACGACTAAAGAACGTCGATAAATCAAAACAGGTGTTTGACAAGTCAAAAAAAAAAAAAACAGAGTGTTCGAGGGATAAATTTTGAGTATGCTTCATTGATGGACTTTGCTTTAAATAAAGTTATAATAGGAAAACAAAAACAGAAGTTTGACTAGGAGATTAAAACAGAATGGACCTAATAAATAAATGAGAATCTGAATTAACTTGGTATATATTTGGAGAAAATAACTCTCCTAATTGACCTATATATGATTGCCTAAAATTAGTAATCATAACTAAATTTTCATAAAGAGATTAAGGAGTATATAGCTAAATAAATACTTTTCATAAATTAGTAATAATGACTAAAATTTTCTGTAAGTTATTTTCTAATAAATATCATGGCATATATATATATATATATAATATATATATATATATATAAGATGAGAGAACTCTTGTTATGGACGTCACAAAAAACTCTCTATCACTAATTTTAACATGTGGCTATACATATTCCTGCAGTGATTTACTAGTAATATTCAAGTGAATTAAAAAATAACAACTTTAATTTTAGTTTAATTTATATAAATTAAAATATGTTAAAATATTTGTTCCCACATGGGGTCAGGTTCGGGTTGACCCGCTTGACCCATTAACCCGTTAAGCTTAAACCCAAACACGACCTGTAATTTTAACGGGTTAACACAACACGACCCGCCACCCCTTTAGTTGACGGGTTGTGTCGTGCCGACCCGATCCAAATTAAGTATGTGAGGTAAAAATTTTATGAAATGACTCGGCCCAACCCGTTTATGTTAGTTTTTAATTTATTTTATGTTAAAATAAAAGTAAAAATAAACGGGTCAGATAGGTCACCCAACAAGTGACCCGTTTGACCCGATTACTAAACCCGTTTATGACCCGAACCCGATTATCAAAAACTCAAACCTTCTATCTTCGTGTCATGTTCGTGTCGAATTCCCAGGTCGTGTCAAAAATTGCTGCCCCTAAGTATACATGGTTTAAAATGAAAAAATAAAAATAAAACAAAAACAAAAACAAAAAAACAAAAACAATAAAGAAAATAGCAAGAATAATACATAGATTCAAATTATCAAAGCATTAACAGAAAATAAACAATAATTTATTACATTTCAATACAAATAAAAAAAAATACAATTCTAAACATTCGAAAAAAAAATACAGAGCAAAATAAACATTTTTTTAATGAAATTTTGTTCCCATAAGTATACATGGTTTAAAATAAAAAGTATAAAGAGAAAAAGAAGTAGCAAGAATAATATCTGAATTCTAATTATCAAAATATTAATAGAAAATTGGCAGGAATTCCTAATATTGTTAGCATGATGCCTTTTATATTTTAACACAAATAAAAATGCATATAATTCTGAACATTTGAAAAAAAAATACATAGCAAAAGAAACAATTTTTTTTTTAATGAGTAAAAAGTAAAACACAATCAATCACTCAATATTTAATGCAATCAAATAAATCACATCATATCAAGTTCAACGCTTAATTAAAAACATTTATGATCCTTTTTCTACAAAATGATCAAACAAAATTTTGCCTTCTTTTGCTTTCGAGAGTAGATAAATGCTTACAAAAAATGCCTTAAAATTCGAGTAAATCGCACAAACAATAATAAAAAAATAAAAAACCCATAAAACATTCAAAATAAAAAATCAACCAAAAACAAAGAATATATATAAAAGACACAAAGATACGTCGAAGCAACAAAATTTTCCATTAAATAGAAACCTCAGAAAATTAGTAGGAGTTACTAATATTGTAGGTGTGATACCTTTTATATTTCAATACAAATAAAACATATATAATTATGAAAATTCTAAAAAAATATAGAGCAAACTAAAAAAAATATTTTTTTATGAATATAACATAAAACAAAATATTTCACTAAACATTTAACGCAATGAAATAAATCATCACATCATGTTCAATGCTTAATATCTCTTTGGTATTTCGAAAGTATTTTTATTCATTTATGCACAACAATTAAATAAATTTTTGCATTTTTTTGCTTTCAAAAGCAAAAAAAACACTTTCGAAAAATGGCTAACAATAGAGTAAATAACATAAACCAAAAAAAAACAAAAAAATCTCGTAAAACATAAGAGCCTTATTTTAGTTTAAGAGGGATACATTAAAATATGTTTAAATTTTTGTTCCCATAGGTATACATGGTTTAAAATGAAAAGTATAAACAAACAAAATAGCAAGAAAAATACATTGTTTTATTAGAATTAATGCATGCAATACCTATATAGCTGATTATGGCTAACTTTTTTAAAAATTAATCGTGCAATACTTATTTGGCCGAGTTATGGGTAGTATAAGAGAGTATAAGTTCTGGGACCATAATATCTTAGATTAAATTTTTGAATTTAATGAAATCTAATAATTAATGGACCTGTTTGGTTTTACTTAAAGGATCGATTTTTTTTACTGAAAATGACCAGTTCAATGTTTAAAAATTATGAGTTAAAAATCGGTTCACTCACTAAAAAATATGAGTTCACGCCACAAGATATCACTGAGACAGAACTTGGCTATTATATATATATAGTTTTTCATAATTGATTTTTGTTAAATATTAATTAAATAATTAAATTTTTTATTTTTTATTAGCTTAAATTTTTAAGATAGATAATAATTTAACATGATATTTGTGTTAAAAAAAATGATATTAGAAGTGTCACATCATTTCTTTCCTCCATTTATGCATAAAATTTACTTTTATCTCACTTTATTAATATGTCACTATCAATCATACTGGTTTATTATGATGCTCATATGAAATCTCTCATACATTACATAAACTATACATAGTTTAATGTAAATTTTATACATGTTGTGTTTATACATCTCTAAGAAGTCTCATAAATTAGTGTCACACAAGTCAATTTGTGGGACTTTTTTGAAAATGACTGATAGTTTTATTAATTTATATTTTTTTATTAAGAAAGACACGTGTTGTAATTTCATTGGTGCTGACACGACCCTTACCAGAATTTGTTAAATATTTTAACGGAATTTGACTTCAGGGACTAAATTATTTTTTTAGTATATTACAGGGACTTTTGAGTTCACTTTGATATCACAGGCAGTGATTTATAATTTAGAACAATCATAAAGACCAATTTTACAATTTTCTCTAATAATAATATTGAAACGAGTATGAAAACTAAGTAATAAATTAAATCAACTTCTATTTAATCTATTTTTGTACACTTGACCTGATCGTTATGCCAAGGGCTAGCTGGTGGTGAGTTGTGGCCTCTTATATATGAAAGTCCATAGCCCATAAGTGTATGTTTGGATTTTGTAGGTCAAAGGTGAATTTTTACACAAAATTGCCCTAAAATATCTTGTTGGAAAGTGTGTTTAATTTTTAAAAATGACAATTTGAAAATATGAGAAAATCTATATTTTCAAATTGAATGTAATGGAGTATGTTTTAAAAAATGCACGATTATAAAAGGTCAAACCGCAGAATTGTGTTTTTAAATCACATATTTTGAAATTGTTATTTTTTCAAATTGTACGTTTTAAAACTGTAAAATCAAACGAACCCTTAGATCTAATTCAAATTAGCCATCCTTCAAACTATTGCAGCATATGATCACTTCATGAAATTAAAAGAGAATGAGAGGCGATAAAAACTCAAAACTTCATTACTAATCTCACTTACCTTTCGTATATTGGATTGAGATTTCTTGCAATTCTTAGGAATTACGGAGGCCTACAATTAGCATTGAATGGTTAGGCTAGGGTGGCTGATCACCCTAAAACATTTGGGATGACTTTTTAATTAAATCACTCTCTAAGGTTTACATTTTATTGATTTATTCCTTACGGTTTCAATTGTTATCAAATATATTTTTCAGTCTACATTCCATTAAATTTATTATGGTGTTACATCATACCCAATCAGATGGCAACATGTGTCCCATTAAATAAAAAAATTAAAAAATTAAAAATTAAAAAAAAATAGATGCGTTTTTTCTTTTTTCTTTTTGATATTTATAATTTATAGTATATATTTTTGATAATTTTATTTAAAAAAGACACATGTCACCTTCTGATTGGATATTACGTAGCACCGTTGGAAATTTAATGGAAGATACACAAAAATATCTATTTGATAACAATTAAAATGTTAAGGAGTGATTAGTCAATAAAATTTAAATCTTAAGTGGTAATTTGATCGAAAAAGACATACCTCAAAGACCTCTAGAGCATTTTTCCCTTTAAATTTTAAGCCCTTTTTTGTTTTATTCCCCATCCAACTAATCCAAAATTTGCATTAAATTTTGTTATTCTGCAACTTGAAGTAGATTTGTCGTTGAAGAAATTTCATAAAGAGATTACCGCGTAGCTACAGATAAATACTTCATAAATTAGTAATCTATCATAACTAAAATTTTCTGTAAGTTATTTTCTAATAAATCTCTTGACATATGTATATGGATATGACTAGATGATAGAAACTCTTGTTATTTTTGACGTCACAAAAAATTCTTGTGCATTTCTCTCAATCACTCTTTAACATGTGGCGATACATATTCCAGTGATTTACTTGTAACAGTAACAAAACAAGACAAGATCCTCTTCAAAAGTCTAAATTAGATTTTACACTATCTAATCATGATGGGCTGTTTACCCTTATCACATTATTTAAATTTAAAAATTAAAGAAATATGTTTAGTGTCATTCTTCTTTTATTTGTCGTCAATTTTTTTTTTAAAAAAAAAATTATGAAATTTTTATAAAGACCTTTCAAACTTTCACACAATTTGAAATATTTCATGATCTTTAATTTTTTTTTACTTTGGTCTTTTATACTTTTAATTATATCATTTAAATCTCATCTGTTAGAATTTTTCGTTAAATTTTAACGAAGTAGTATAAAAATTACTAAAATACTTTTTATTTAAATTTTTTATTAAAAAATGCATGGATATTTTAGAATTTTTAATCGGATTCGACGTTAAAAACAGACGGAAGAGGTTAGATGATACAAATTGAAAGTATGAAAAACCAAAGTGGAAGAAATAAAAAAATTATAAAAATAATTCAAATACATAAATGCTCGAGGGAATCTTTATAAAATTTTTCTTAAAAATTATTATTGAATTTAATATCTCTTGTCTAAAATTGATCTGACATTAAATTAAATGCTGAAGGATGAAATAGTTCATGTTTAATGATCTTTATTTCACTTCAAATGGAAAGCATCCAATTCCAGGTGCATTTACTAATCTGACATTAAAGACCGCATATTCTCTTGGTCGCCATAATCTCACTGCTGTAAATTCCGACATAAATTATAATGTACCCAACAAAGTTAGCGGAATATATAATAATAATAAAGATAGCCTCTGCCTCTGCTCTCCTCTCCTCCACTGCTGTCAATCACACCGATAGCGGTACTATATAAACGTAGTTGTCAGTCATTTTCATTTACATGTCACTGCTGTCAAGAAAACAAGCTAGAAATAGCGCAAGCTCTGTCCCTCCAATCAGTTTCATATATATATAAAACCAGCTTAGTTAATTAAATCTGTTGATTAGTTTTGGAAGATGAGTAGCGGAGGAAGGAGAGGAGGAGGAGGAGATGAGTCGGAAGATGAAGGATATGAGGTTGAGGAGCTTGGAGACTCCAGCAGGTGGTCGTGGAAGAGGAATTTGGCGTTGTTGAGAAGAGAGTTGAGTCTTGGAATAGTCGACGGCGGTCGGACGGGAAGCAGATGGCAACGCTTTATCATTCATCCTGATAACTGGTACGCATGCACCCATCTCTCTCTCTCTCTCTCTCTCTCTCTCTCATCCTGTGTATTTTCATATATGACGATCAGAGTACGTATGAGATGCAAATAATTAGTGAACTGAAGATTTTTGGGATAAGCGAG
>FXXK01001056.1:60689-120540 GCA_900184695.1 Betula pendula
ATGCTTTTCCGATGGACGAATAATCGTGAACAACCTCGTTGAGGTAAACAAAGCTTGGAAATATCAATTTTCTTAATAGAGATTAGTTGTGTCAGTTAAGGAAAATTACTCTCTATTTATATAAAAGGCTTTGAACTCTAGTTTTATCTTGTTATAAATTTGAATTCATGAGTTAGTAAATAATATTCTAACAATTTTAGTAATGACAGGGAAAGGACTCCAATCTTCGAAGCAAGATTTTGGAATCAGATATTACATTGTATATTGAACAACGTGAATCAGAGCTGGCTATGAAGGTTAATTGTGCAGCTTATGATGGAGATTCTTATCGAATGAAAAGTTTGATCAGAGCAGGAGCTGATCCCAATAAGACGGATTATAATGGAAGATCACCTTTGGTATGGAATTTAGAAGGCTAAGGCTACATTTTAATTTTTAATTTTTTTGATAATAGAGCACTAGAATACCATACTGACCTTTTTAATTAATTTTAACAACTTAGTACTCTTTCTCCTCACTTTATCTCAAAGACAAAATCTGGCAACTTTGGTTCTTCAAAATTTTTTAAATGAGGGAGAGTTTAGAGAATCCTCTAATCTATCTAAATTCAAGCTACATAAAGAAAATGAAAAAAAAAATGCCTTTTTCTTTAGGTAGAATAGACGATTTAAAACTAACAAGCAAAACTAGACCTTATATGTCTTGCCAGTTTCTATTTCTTTGGTGGGGTGGGAACATGTTTCCTTTTAAATTTAAAATCAAAATCAACATGAGTTGAAATGTCATCCTAGAGCATCAGCCTTAGTTATTAAAGTGGAGCCTCATGTCAACATGTCTTTATGTATACCTGTGATTTATGTTCTCTTGCAATATGTGACTTATTCATTCCAAGACATTGGTGTGATGATGAATTTTAATTGATGCATTTAAATGGCTATGCCAGTCGTGTTAACATGTTCGCCCTGAAATGATATAAGTGATAATTTTAAACTCATTTTTTTTTAAAGGGTATTATGACAAAACAGGGTTTATAGACTTTTATGTAATGAGCTTTAACTATGAAGTCTACTATAGTGTAAGTTGGTATTGGTTTTGTGCCTGTGTCTATTTTGTCATTTGTTTTTTAATAATTAGTTCAATCTCATTAGAAAAGCGCAAATAGGTGCAACCCACAAAAAGTATACAAGAGAAACCCTCATTTAGGGAGAAAACAGAAAAATAAAAGTTTAAATAATCCGAAAAGCTAAAACATTGAAGACTATTAAATGCCGCCATCTATGTTATAAAGAGATTTAAACATAATATTTTTTTGTTTTAAGATTATGAAGTTTGTGCCGAACCATCTTGATTATGGTGTTTTTTTTTTTTTTTCCAGCATATTGCTGCATCCAAAGGATATGAAGATATTACTCTTTCCCTTATTGAGCAAGGAGTGGGCATCAACATTTCAGGTAGGCTTTTCAACTACCTGTACTTTGTTATTTTGTCTATAGTTTGGTGAGCTCCGTAACACACTTCCAAGATAAAACATAATTTCAAGGGGCACATGGGGTCGAAAATCTATGGGGCTAAATGTTTGCTCTATTATTTTGTCTTCAAAATCTAGTAATAAGTGTTGTTTAACCATGTGTACTAGATAAGTTTGGAAACACTCCCTTGCTTGAAGCCATCAAGAATGGGCATGATCAAGTAGCTTCTTTACTTGTTAAGGCAGGGGCAGCACTTAATATTGATAATGCTGGTGATTTTCTTTGTATGACTATTGCGAGGAGGGATTTGGATCTTCTAAAAAGGATTTTGGCTAATGATATGAATCCAAATGCCAAAAATTATGATCTCCGAACACCACTTCACCTAGCTGCCTCAGAAGGGTTATATTCAGTGGCAAAACTACTTCTAGAAGCAGGAGCAAGTGTGTTGTCAAAGGACAGGTATAACTTGAATAATTATATGTTTTTTAAGACAAGGGTAAATCATGATCCTTTTTTAGCCTGTAGCAGTTTTGCAAGTGCAGAATATAAAACTGTACAGTGGGGAAGTTGTAACCTTTATGTGCACAATGACCTCGGGCAAACCTTTATGTGCTTTTTACCATTAGAACTTTGCTAATTAGAATAACCTTTGTCAGCCTGTCTTTTGCATGCAGATGGGGAAATACTCCACTTGATGATGCCTGTATAGGTGGAAATAAGAATTTGATCAAGCTGCTCGAAGTTGCGAGAACTTCTCAGTTGTCTGAGTTATCTGATTGCTCTGAACAAATTCGAGGTACGAACAAAATTGTAGTTCTTACATATAGCATTACCATCCTTAATTATCTGGTTAGCAATAGACTATCAATTTCTAGATAGAATTTTACTGCACAAAAATTTGTTGCTGGAGTTGGTACTTCATTAAATTTGAATGAGAAAATATGCATATTCTTAGAAGGTCGAGCACATTATGGGATAGGAGCTCGTCAAGGCAGGCAATCAAGCAAGTTGGATATCAATCAAATAAAATATCATGGAGAAAAATCAAATATTTTTATTCTTATCTGTACTATTTTTGTTGATTCTTTAAAAATGAACTGTTAATTTATTTCCTACATAACTTAACTCTACAGTCATCATGATTGGCATTAATTCAGGAGGCAGCTTAATCATATAATTACAGAAAGACATATTCTACCCAATGAGGGAATCTTTTTTGTCATCTCTAGCTTTTTGTTGTTTTTGCCCTTTTCCTTAGCCTGCTTAATTTCTTGCATTTGAGTGATTTGTCAGATCTTTACCCCTACTTACTCTCAGTGAGTTGACAACATTTCTATTGGCAACAACAGAAGAAATGCGCAAGAAGACATGCACAGTGTTCCCCTTTCACCCATGGGATCCCAACGAGGAGAGAAGAGAGGGAGTCGTGTTGTGGGTTCCGCAAAGCATTCAAGAGCTCATCAAAGCAGCAAAGGAGCAATTGAAATGTTCAAGTGGCACTTGTATTTTGTCAGAAAATGGGGGTAAAATTCTTGAGATAAACACGGTTACCAATGATCAGAAGTTATATCTGGTTTGTGAAAGACAAAGCAGGTAATTAGGGTGCCTAGAGTGATTTAATGTTTGTCCTGCACGTTAGTTATATCTACCACTAAGAAATTTCCCCCCTTTCAAAATGCTAAGCATGTCTATAGTTTACACACACACAAACATACACATATGTATGTAAGAACATTATTATCAGAACAGCACTATAAATATGCTTGCCTTCTTTTGGTTTCCCTAATAATTTTGCCCTAGAATTTTTATAAAATGGATTTGGGACCAAGTAGCCTAATAATTCAGAGATAAAAATTTCTAGCAGAACGTTTGAATCCTAGTTGCTCTCATGGACAGTACATAATTTAGAAAAAAGCTAGAAAGAAGAGAACAGAACTTGTGTAAACATTACATAGTATAGCTAATTTGGTGCCAGGACTGGCATGATCTATCTTGAAATATGTGATGGATTTTTGCATGCAATGTACATAAATTGCTAATGATCAGCTTCTTCACTATTGATATGTCCTTGGAATAAGTTCTTCAACCAAAATGAAATGGAGTAGGTTTTGCAGTGCAAATGTAAATATTGGATTGAGAAGCCTCTGAGGACAAATTATGCTACTCATGAAGACCAATAATATCAATTACGTGTCGTAAATCAGCATGGACCTTCAGTGGCTTCTCAATTACGTGGCGGAGATATGAGATTTCACCAACATGGCTTATGACCCTGTGCTTTTTATTCGTCTATCTTTTGACTAAAAAAAGGATAAGTTGGGGTTCAGTTGACGATGGAGCGTGTAATAATATGCCAAGCCAATTAATACTAGTTATGGTAAGGCATTATTTCTGCCAAGAAAAATACCAAATGAAATATAAAGATTTTTGCTGCTATACATAAATAATCTAAATTCAAAAAGAACTCTTTTAGACACAAGCGCGCGCGCGCATATATATATATTGTAATCATGACTAAAACATATTGTAAGTAATGGTAAATCTCTTACTTTTGGAGCAGAGGTCTAGGTTATAGTAGCCTTCAGCGTGGGATTTGTTAAGTGAAACAGTTAATTTACTATTGTCTAGTTTCTACCAGCCCTAGGTTGGTGCAAAATGTTACAATCTTACCCAACCTCTTAGTTCAACAAACCAAAACCATCTTGCAATTTAATTATTGGAAAAAAAAAAATAAATAAATAAAACGTGTACTCCTCTCAAACTTGCATTCAATTTGGAACAATTTCTCAACTTTTTACAATTGACCCCTTAAACTATTTAGCCTTTTCATGTACCCCTTTCATTAAAATTTTTTGTTAAATCTTATGAAAAATGTGTCATGTGCTTCTGGAGTCGATCAATATCACCACCCGTGTGTTGTTGATAAGACCCTCAAGTCGCATGGTTTTTGGGTTCAAGGACCTGGAGACAACATGTAGAGAAATCTCTGGCTCCGAGCTATCTCCCATAATTAAATCTGCAACAGGTTCCCCTCCCTCTGTGGAATTATAAAAGATTTCCTCACCCTTATCGTCCATAGGTGACTCCGTACCGATCAAGAGGTAGAGTCTAGGAGATTTACAGCAATGGGCTGGATTCCATTTGTCGTCGCAATAATAGGACAATCCTTTGGCTCTCCTTTCTCTCATTTGATTTAAGGTAATGTTTTGTACAGGCATGGTGTTTGAAGGCTTAGAGGACTGCACTAATGGTGGATTAGAAGGCTGACCAGCAGAGGTAACAGAGGAATTATAAGCACGCTACCTGTTGTAAGCAAAAGAGGTGTTGGGGGCTCTGTAGGATTTCCTAGTGCTCACCAACTACTCCACCTGCAAGCAGGCTAAAACCAAAGGCAGCATTGAGAGTTAAAGGTTTCTGCATACACAAGGGAAGGCAGATTTCATCCTTCAAGCTGCTCAAGAAATAGCTCAACCGATTGCCATTTGAGAGACCACAGAGGCGGTTGGACAGTGTCTCGAACTAAGTGGTGTAATCAGCCACGGTGGAAACCTAGCACAGCTTGGTTAGAGCCTCCATGGGATCATCATAGGCTGGCCCAAATCTGGTCAACAATGCTTGGAGAAACACATCCCATGTAGGAAATTAGCTCGACTCCTCAACATCTTGAAACCACACCAAAGCTTCACCCTCCATATGGAAGGAAGCCATGCGTAGGCGTTGAGGAAGAGGGGTTTGATAGTAAGTGAAAAACTGGTTCACTTTGTATGTCCAAGCAGTTGGATTTTCACTATCAAACCGAGGGAAATCAAGGCGTACAACCCTGGTCTTAATCTGGCAATGGCCCCTTGGTAAGTCTTGCTCATCATAATCATCATGGAACCTTGCATCTTCTACCTCAAGCTGGTCAGGCAGTGGAAAACTCTTCTCATTTTGGTCAGCATGGTCATGTAGGATGAACCCGCAGTCTTGGTTTTTTGGGGGTTCAGGCGAAGGGCGTGGCTAGTTGTCAATAAGAGTACAGAGCATATCGGACATTTCGGTGAGCTGAACCTGGAAGGTGTCAGCCTACTCTCCACGGTGCTTGATAGCATCCTGGCACTCCTTGAGAGATTCAGTAAGCTAGAACAATCTAGTACCATCTGCCATTGATAGTTGCAAAGAGGAAATATATATATATATATTTGCCAAGGAAGAGGTAGGATCGGGTGTCTTTGAGACCAAATCTAGTGGATATTTGTATTTTAAGCTAAATATTTCTGGTTGATGCAAGATGTTTGTAATAGTTGCAGAGATTCAAATGAGATTTCTGATGGAGAAGAAGGAAAATAATGATAATTGTATTCAAAAGATAAGAGTAGCTTCAAGAGGCTCATTTTCCAGAAACATTACAACTCATAGATTCTTTTCTCCTGACTCACCCCTTGAGCTCCCTAGATATAGGCCCAATTATGTTAGAAGATATTCTAACAGAATCATAGCTAGTCGGTTCCTTACCACCTAAAACGCATAAAAGCTAGACTGAAACGCAGGGAAATAAAGATACAAAACGCATAACATAACAACATAAAATGCAGTACATGAAAACAAGAGTAGTGGTGATGCAGAATAAAGAAAGAAGATTTGGTCTTTAGACTAATTTAGAGTTTATTAATTATTTAGATTTTTAGTATTTAATTTATGTTATCAAAGTTGGTATTATTTTGTAATTGTTATTATGTTTTATTTAATTTAATAGTCAATGTAATTTTGTAATTTAGCAATGGGCTTGGCCCAAAGTCAATCACATTAGGGTTATGGTTTTGTCAGTCTATTTAAGTATTCTTTTGTAACATTTTAAAAATTAATGAAGAATTATATTTTTTGAGTGAGATACTATTTTTAAAGATGAGACTTCTCTTTATGAGGTGCGACTCCTCTCTCTTTGGTAGTGAGACTCTACCAAATTCTATTGTTAACTGGTGAAACTTTGTTTAACATAGAATCTATTTTTATTTTCTACTTTTTGGAAAAACTCTTCCCCGTCCTGCGTCAAATTGGTATCAAAGCACAAGAATCAGTTGCTTTCCATGGCAATCGATGATCCATGATTATCCAACCCACACAACAATTCATCCGTTGATACAGACCACTTTTGCTTCACCCATTAACACCAAAACCATCAAGCTCCCTCCTTAACCAATAGCCAGCAATGCCATAATAATAAAAAATAATAATAATAAAAAAAAAAAAACCTTTGTTTTCTTGTTTCTTTCGTCAACAGGTTAACCCAGTGCATAAGGAGCAGTAGACGGAAGCTTCACAGCATAACCCACCCACAATGGTGAGACTCTGTTGTGGTCATAGTAGGAAGATTGTGAGACTCAATTTGCTTGTTATGTTAGTGAGTTTTCTTTGGTTTGAAAGTCTTTGGCTCATGTATTTTCACATTCCAAACTCGAGGTAACTCGCCCGCAATGGTGAGACTCTATTGTGGTCACAATAGAAAGATTGTGAGACTCAATTTGTCTATTGTGTTCGTG
Source organism: Betula pendula (assembly GCA_900184695.1). Taxonomy (NCBI): domain Eukaryota; kingdom Viridiplantae; phylum Streptophyta; class Magnoliopsida; order Fagales; family Betulaceae; genus Betula; species Betula pendula. The sequence goes on from FXXK01001056.1 coordinate 67,681, forward strand.
AGTTTTCTTTAGTTTGAAAGTCTTCAACTTTCAAACTCGAAGACAAATTTTTTCGAAGAAGAGGAGAATGATGCAGAATAAAAAAAGAAGAATTGATCTTTAGACTAATTTAGGGTTTATTAATTATTTAGATTTTTAGTCTTTAATTTATGTTATCAAAGTCGGTGTTATTTTGTAATTGTCATTAAGTTTTATTTAATTTAAGAGTCAATGTTATTTTGTAATTTAGCAATGGGCTTAGCCCAAAGTCAGTTACATTATGGTTAGAGTTTTGTCAATCTATTTAAGTATTCTTTTGTAACAGTTTAGAGAAAAATGAAGAATTATATTTTTTGAGTGAGATACTTTTGTTAGAAATGATATTTCTCTTTGTGAGGTGCTACTCCTTTTGGTGGTGAGACTTTGTCAAATTCCATTGTTGACCGGTGAGACTCTGTTTAACATGGAATCTATCTTTATTTTCTGTTTTTTGGAAAAACTCTTCCCTGTCCTCCGTCAAATGGATGACAGCTGCTCCTCTAGATTCTTCCAGGCACATGAGATGTTCCTGGGTTGCGTGGGTCAAAGCTTTGATTGACTAAAGTTGTTTGTCTTAGTTCTATGCACCCTTGTCTTCCTCCTTCCATCTCTGCTTTGGATTGTTCTCCATAGACAACCACAGGCGATCCTTCTCGCACCTATAATAATAACATGCCCATTAATATAACATTGAAACGAGTATGGAAATTAGATAATAAATTAAATCAACTTCTATGTAGGGGTGTCAATTTTTGACACTACCTGCGAACCCAATACGAACACGACACGAAGATAACGGATTTGAGTTTGGGGTTATCGAGTTTGGGTCAAAACGGATCTACCCGTTTATGACCCATTTAGTTAACGGGTCAACCCGCTGGTGACCCAGCTGACCCGTTAACCTTTTTTGTTTTAAAAAATTAAACTTAAAAAGTAAAACACTAAAACTAACCTAACCTAAACGCACGGTTTCACACTTTCATGGCCTCACCTCACGCTGCCACGTAGCACGACTGTGGCACACCGACGACGCTGTATCTCTCTCTCTCGATGTTGTAGACCCAAAGCCTATAGCTCTCTCTCGACGCCATCGTCTCAACATGAAAAAAAATGTGAAGCCAAGTTGGAGGTTCCACCATTTGAAGCCAGGAAGGTAAAATCTAACATTTTCTTATGATTTTTGTTATACCCATTGGATTTGAAGCTCCAAATTATGATGATTTGTAGGATTTTTTATGAGGTCCGAAATAGGGTTTGTGTTTGAGATTTTGGGGCTTTTGTTATTTTGTTGTGTTGATGGCAGATTGGGGCTTTAAATCGGAAAACTTGTCTATTATCATTAAGACAATAATGAAAATAGAAAGATGTGCAAAAAAATAGAATTTTGTGAAGATGTTCTTCGGATTATTGAAGTTATGTAGATATGCAGAATGCAGTAGAGTGAACAGAATAATTAGCACACTATTATTGCTTTGGGCTCCCTTACACCAGCAGGAGGCCCATTGGAACATGGGAGCTCGTTTGGACAGAAACTTTCCCTTCGCAACCTCTTATTATTTTTTTTATTTTTTTGATGAATTCGCATCCTCCTATTATTACCCTTGCCCTTGTTATTATCAAGTTTGGGATCACGGTATGTGAATCTTCTGATGTTGTCTGAGATTAGTTTACTGGTTTTTATCCACATAAGGGTATTATTAGCCTACTCATTAAACTTATAATATATCATTTTTTTTTAAGAAAAAAAAAATGAAAACTTACTTAATTCGGGTCATGTCGGGTAAACTTGACCCGAATACCTAATTGTGTCAGACGAGTCGGGTTGCTTCGGATTGACATGACATGACCCCTCAACTAAACAGGTTAAACAGGTCGTGTCGTGTCGTGTCAACCCGTTTATTAAACGGGTTGTGTTCGTATTTGGCCTTAATGGGTTGGCGGGTCAAGCGGGTCAACTCGAATCCAACACGCCAACCCGTTTTGCCACCCCTACTTCTATGTAATATGTTTTTGTACACTTGACTTGATCGTTATGCCAAGGGTTGGTGGTGAGTTGTGGCCTCTTATATATGAAAGTCCATCGACCATAAGTGCATGTTTGGATTTTGTAGGTCAAAAGTGAATTTTTATACAAAATTGCCAAAAATATCTTGTTTGAAAGCGTGTTTAACTTTTAAAAATAACAATTTGAAAATATAAAAAAATCTGTGTTTTCAAATTGCATGCAATGGAGTGTGTTTTAAAAAATGCACGATTATAAAGGTCAATATAACTGTAATTTTACCAACCGCATAATTGTGTTTTAAAATTATACATTTTGAAATCGCTATTTTTTTTAAAAAAAAAATTATTCATTTTGAAATTGCAAAACCAAATAAACCCTTAGATCTAATTCAAATCAGCCATCCTTCAAACTATTGCAGCATATGACCACTTCATGAAATTAAAAGAGAATGAGAGACGATAAGAACTCAAAACTTTATTCCTAAACTCACTTACCGTTCGTATACTGGATTGAGATTTCCTGCAATTCTTAGGAATTACGGAGGCCTACAATTCGCATTGAGTGGTTCAGGCTAGGGTGGCTAATCACCCTAGAACAGCTGGGATGACTTTTTAATCAAATTACTATCTAAGATTTACATTTTATTGAATTATTCCTTATAATTTCAATTGTTATCAAATATATTTTTCAGTCTACATTCCATTAAATTTATAACAGTGTAACATCATACCCAATAAGATGGTGACATGTGTCCCATTAAATAAAAAAAAATTAAAAATAGAATAAAAATTAAATTTTTTTTAAAAAAATTCTTTTTTCTTTTTTCTTTTTGATATTTATAATTTATAATATATATTTTTTATAATTTTATTTAAAAAGGACACATGTCACCTTCTGATTCAGTATCACGTAGTACCGTTAGAAATTTAATGGAAGATACACAAAAATATCTATTTGATAGCAATTGAAACGTTAAGTAGTAAGTCAATAAAATTTAAATCTTCGGAAGTAATTTGATCAAAAAAGACATACTTCAATGACCTCTAGAGCATTTTTTTCCTTTAAATTTTAAGCCCTTTTTTGTTTTCTTCCCCAGCCAATAAATCCAAATTTTGCATTAAATTTTGTTATTCTGCAACTGGGGAACTTGAAGTAGATTTGTCGTTCAAAAAATTTCATAAAGAGATTACCACCTAGCTACAGATAAATACTAGATGATAGAAACTCTTGTTATTTTGGACGTCACAAAAAATTCTTGCGCATTTCTCTCTATCACTGTTTAACATGTGGCGATACATATTCTAGTGATTTACTAGCCTACAGTAATAAAACAAGACAATTCATCTTTAAAAGTCCAAATTAAATTTTGAAAAATGCTACATTTTTTTTCTTCTTATCTTTCTTTTATTTTTTATTTTTTTAAAATTACCATTGAATCTGTGGTTTTCATATGTGAACATACATAAGATCACAGATCCAATAAAAATTTTAAAAAATAAAAGGATAAGAAAAATATACAAATAGATGGGAAGCATTTTTCATAGATTTTAATTTTTACACTATCTAATGATAGATAAATGCTACATTTCATTTTCCTATTTTTTTATTTTTTAAAATAATCATTAAATTTGTGGTTCTTCTGTGAGTCCATAATCTTTATGTGTGGACTCACATGAAAAAATAATATTATTGATATCATTCTCTTATATATTTTATTTAATTTTTTTTCAAAAAAAAAAAATTACTATTAAATTTGATACTTCTTGTACAGAGATAGAGATGAACAAAAAAATAAAATCAAATATTTATCTTTTTTTATTAAAAAATGATGTGACATTAAATGCCGAAGTATAAAATAGTTAATGTTTAATCTTTATTTCACTTCAAATGGAAAGCATCCAATTCCAGATGCATTTACTGATCTGACTTTATAGACCGCATATTCTCTTGGTCGCCATAATCTCACTGCTGTAAATTCCGACATAATGCACCCAAGAAAGTAAGCGGAATATATAATAATAATAAAGATAGCGAGCCTTTTCTGGCAAAGGTCGGATTAGTTTTGTTCAAAAAATAAAAAATAAAAAATATTATTTTACTTTTTATATTACATTAACTATTTTTTAATAATTTTTTTTACTTTTTATTATTATTAAAATAAAAAAATTTATTTATACAAAAAAATTTACAATATTCTTTTTACTTTATATCATATTATATCGCATCAAAAATCAATAACCAAGACCCAATTTATAACCTTTGCTAAACATTTTCAGCCTCTCCTCTCCTCTCCTCCACTGCTGTCAATCACACACCGATACCGATGCTATATAAACGTAGTCGTCAGTCTTTTTCATTTACATGTCACTGCTGTCAAGAAAACAAGCCAGAAATAGCGCAAGCTCTGTCCCTCCAATCAGTTTCATATATATAAAAAACCTGCTTAGTTAATTAAATCTGTTGATTAGTTTTGGAAGATGAGTAGCGGAGGAAGGAGAGGAGGAGATGAGTCGGAAGATGAAGGATATGAGGTTGAGGAACTTGGAGACTCCAGCAGGTGGTCGTGGAAGAGGAATTTGGCGTTGTTGAGAAGAGATTTGAGTCTTGGAACAGTCGACGGCGGTCGGACGGGAAGCAGATGGCAACGCTTTATCATTCATCCTGATAACTGGTACGCATGCACCCTTCTCTGTCTCTCTCTCTCATCCTGTGTATTTTCATATATGACGATCAGAGTATGAGACGAAAATAATTAGTGAACTGAAGATTTTTGGGATAAGCGAAAAAAAAAACACAAAAAACATGAATTGTTCATCGAATCTATTCTGGTTGAAAATGTTACGGAATCTGTTAGAGCATCCACAAGGAATTTTTTTAAAAAATTTCTAAATTTATTTCTAAAAATTTATTTTAATTGATTTAGCTAGTTATTTTTTTAAATCATTAAACATTAAACTCTCTAAATATTTTTTTACTTTAACAAAATATTATATTTTAGTGATGAAACACTAACTTTTAGACTATTTACATTAAATATTTACTTTTCGTTGAAAAAAAAATAAAAAAAAGTATGAAAGAAAAAGAACATTAAAAAGAATTTGAACATTTACTTTTTGACTCTTTAGATTTAAAGAATTCGAGTTTTAGATAGATGTTAAATTTAACATGTGATAGATTATTTGTTAAATGATAGTTTTTGTGTGTTTTGTTAAAAAATTTTAAAAAAAATTTAAATTTAAAGAGATTATTGTGAGTGCTATTAGTGTGTCAAGTTAACATTAATAATATTGTATATATATATATATATCAAGGAGGGTCATATCACCTTCAAATTGGCTGAACTATGCACCCCATGTCCTTGGGGGTGATTCAGCTACCCTCTCTAACTAATTTGGCAATGGTTTAACCACTTTCAAGTTTTTTTTTTCTTAATTTGTATTTTATATTTTTTTTATGGAGAATACATGTCATAATATTATTGGTCATTCTAACATCACATATTTACGGGTTCTTATATGGAAAACATATCCACAGATATATTTTATGTGTTTTCTTTTTTCAAAAATTTTTAGTCATTTTTTATACCTTGAAAAATGATTTGCAACACAGTAAAATCTAATGAATTACTTTTACCACCTCCCCTTATTTTTTCTTTATAATTTGTATTTTATATTTTTATTATAGAGAATACGTGTTACAGTATTATTGGTTTTGATATGGCATATTTATGATTTAGTCAAATTTTCAACCGAAGACATATCAAGGGATATATTTATGTTTTTTCTTTTTCTCAAAAGTTTTAATTCACTTTTTATACCTTGAAAAATTATTTGCAACTCAGTGAAATCAAATGAACTAATTTTATATTTTTGCTTAAAATTTTATAGGAAAAAGTGAAGAATGACTGATTTGAAAATTGACCAAACCCTATCTATTAATTAACGTAATTAATAACCCATGCATCAAATCTTCGGAATAGGATTTATTATTTTTAATAAAAATATATTCTGTTGCCCAATAAACTACAATATTGAATACATCAAATCGACCAAAGAAAATCTAGTACTCAATAGATCAACCGACCGCATGGCATGCATTAGTTGTAAAAGGACCGGCTCCTCTTACTTTTCCTCGTAAGTTGGCGTCTAGCTAGGGGGTGGGACATACTCTGGATCCCACCATGTGGACTAGCCATTTTTTGTCCCCTATATTGTCTGTCTGGAGGAAAAATTCTAAGGTTAATTAATAATGATTATAAGCATGTATTAGGGATAGTAGTAAATTAATTCTAAAGAAATCTTAAAGAATACTGTAAAAGAAAAAAATAATCTTAAGAATAATGTTAGTTTTTAACTCATATTAGATATAAAAATATTTGAGTAAATCTTAACTATCCACTACACAACCATTATATTTGAAATAATGTTAATTTAATTTTTTTTCTACATACTTTTTTATAGATAAATGCTTGTTATTCAATTTTTTTTCTCCAACTTTATATATATAGACAAACGTGAGCTCCACAAATATAAAAGAAAATTATTTTTTTAAGAAAAAAAAAAAATTACATATGCAAAGTTGGACAAAAAGCATTGTGTTTTCCTATATAAGGTAATGGCCTATTTGTCCAATTTATCAAATTTGTTAAATGATATCCTTACGGCAAACAAATAAAAAGGGAAAAGTTCACATACCTCTTCAAATTTATCACTCAATTGACAATGTCTCCAACATTACCAAACAATTGTTAATATCCTCCAAGGCCAATAAAAAGATAAAAATTAGTAAACACCCTACAAATTTTTCAATAAGACAAAAATGCCTTTATGATTCGAAAAAAAATAATAATAATTTTTTTTTAAACGAAAAAAATATATATATTATATATTTATATATATATATATATATATTTAATTTGATTTGGATCAATGGGTGGTAGTGTTTTTTTTTTTAATTGTTGTTTTTGTTTTGTTTTTGTTTAATTTTAGGTTTACCTTTTTCTACCCCTTATGAATTTGAAAATAATAATAATAATAATAATTTTTTAAAATCATTTTTAAAACGAAAATCTTTATAATTTTTTTTTAAAAAAATTTGAATTAAACCAATTGGGTGGTAGTTTATTTTTTCTTTTTAATATATATTTTGTTTTTGTTTTTGTTTTTAATTTTTTCTAATTTATTTTATTTTAATTTATTAAGGGTATTGTCATCATTGGGGGACATTGATAATTGTTTGATAGTTTGGGGGGACATTGTCACAATTGAAAGTTTGGAAGTGATATTGTCAATTGAGTGGTAGTTTAAAGGGGGTATGTGGACTTTTTTCCTAAAAATAATATTGTTAAGCAACTATTCATTATTGCTATACCTCGATTGGGTAGAGGAGAGCATATAACTGAACATATGTCTATTACATCATTTTCAAGTAAAAAAAAAAAAAGGGAAACTTTAGATAGTCCACCTTGAACTTTTAGCCCATTTGACTTGTTCCACACAATTTTTAAAAACTCTAACTTTTGGTACCTTTAACTTTTAATGTCTATCATTTAGCTCACTCTGTTAAGATTTTTCGTTAAATCCGAATGGATGGGTGCCAAAATTTTCAAAATATACCTTATTAAAAAAAATGAAAAAAAATTATAAGGATTTAACAGAATTTGCAAAAAATACCCACACGTGAATCTTTTATTTTTATTTTTTAAAAAAATAAAAGGATATTTTAAGAATTTTGACAGGATTTAATGGTGAATCCTGACAGAAGAAGGTTAAGTGATAGACATTAAAAATTTATGGTATCAAAGTGAGAGTTTTTAAAGATTATGGAGGGCATGTCAAAAGGGCTAGAAGTTCATGAAGCTATATGAAGTTTCTCAAAAAAATAAAAAAATAAAAGAGAGAGAAAATAACATATTATTTGTTATACAGGTAAAACTTCAAAGAATTAAGTGATAAAGTTAGACGCTCAAAGAGTGATCGTTATTAGAGAGAGAGAGAAAAAAAATTCAAGATATTAATTTCATAATTTCCATAAATATTATGTATAAAAAGAAATAGGAAAATAGGGGGGGAAAAAGAAGAAGAAAATAATGAGGCATCATATATGGATAAAGTTATTACACAAATCACATAGGTAATGACTTATTTATTTTTTTAAGGATAGAAATTTTTCAAAATTTGGTTGAAGAAAATTTCTACCACATAGTCTTTAAAACTTTTCATGTGTTCCTTTAGCATATAAGAAATTCATACTTTCTTATTAATGCTATTAAAAAAGCTTATGAAAAAACACATTCTGTCAAAACAAAAAAAAAACATTTTTCTCACATGCTAAGAGACACATGACAGTTTTAGATACTCGGTTAAATAAATTTATTCCAACCCAATTTAAAGGAAATTTCAATCTTTTTTTTTTTCATACTCTTAAATCATATAAATAAATTGAAAGAGAGTCATAATTATTGCACTAAGTACCCATGAAGCAATGCAAAGAACAATTGAGTCTCTACTGAGTAATGAATAATGCTATGTACCACACCATTATCTCATCATTATCCTACTGGAATAAGATCCTCTCAATTTCAAATGAAATAATAATATCTATTTTACAATCAGGATTTAAAGTTGATGCATCTAATTGTGTATATGAAGCCAATGTTGTCATGTTTTTTTAAAAATTTAAATAATGTGAAATCATGTATATAGTTAGATGCGCCACCATTAAATCTTAATCATAAAATAAGTATTATCCATTTCATGTGAAATGAGAGGATCCTTTTCCTATCCTACTATGTTTATACGACATTGTTAATCCACACTCAAACCAATCATTGTTAAAAGAAAAAGAAAAAGAAAATCAATGGTAGATATCTCATGTTAGCATAAATGGGATTAGGGCTGTAAATAAATTAGTCTATTCGACAGTCTGCTCGATACCTGCTCAGTAAAACTTGACTCGAGTTCGAGTTCAGTAGTGTACAAACCCACTTGTTACTGTAGAACCCGCTCGATTAGTAAATAATACATACTTGACTCGTTCGACAGAACTCGATAGGAGCTCTCAAGCCTAGCTCATTTAAGGTTCGACCGGACTGGCTCGCTCCACTTGTTTAGAGCTTACGAGCCTAGTAAGTTAATATATACTAATTTACTTAACATTACTAAGAAACTAACTAATTATATAAGTATAATTAAGGAGTTACCTATAGTGTATAACGCATTTTAATATATATATAGTTAGTTCATAAGTAACTAATGATACTAATTAAGTAAATATAGTATTTCATATTAATTATAATACTTTGATATATAGTAGTATTACTATGAATATATGTATCAAAATGTGTGTATATCTATTATTAACATACTAATTAATTAGTTTATAAATTAACATATTAAGTTATTAATTTATAGTTAGTATATAACAATATAACTATATTGAATAGTTAATATATAACTATATATATGCCACATCATACATGATTAATAATAGTTATACATTATACTTAAAATATAGTTAATTATATATATATATACTAGACTTACTATTTGCTCACATTATACTTATACTATAGTTTTTACTATATAGTTATATATAATAACATTTTGTTAATTTGTTATCTATAGACTATAGTTATATACTATATTGTATATTATGCCTTATATAGTTACATATTATATATTTATATTTTAGATAAATGTATAGAGGTTGTTTACAAACTCGGACTTGAACTTTATTCGAATCACACATTAAAAAATTTAATAGCCTAGCTCGAGCTCGATCAAGTATTCGGTTTGGCTCGAATAGCATTATCAATGGGTTCGAGCTCGTTCGAACTTCTAACGAGTCGATATTCAACACACATTTTATATCTCGGCTCGAATATGTATCCTCATAAACAAGTCAGTCTTAAAATTGTAAAGTTCGGCTTGATTCAATTACAACCCTAAATGGAATAATGATGGGATAATTGTAAGTTATATAGCATTACTTTCAAGTAAAACATATTATTTGAATGAGAAAGACCCACCTTGCCTCTTTTCTCGGTTTTCCATTGTGATCTCACAAAAAAAAAGAAAAAGTAAAACATACTATTTGACTATTGTTCTTGAGAATTATAAAAGAGTAATTTTAAATACTCAACTCTTATTTTATTGGGTTGATATAACAGCATACATCACTCTTTAATTTATTTCTTGTAGTAAAAATTTATCTAAGGGCAAAGGATACTGTCACGCGTTACAGTATGATATGAGTTGGATGAAAGTTGACAGTAAGATTCCTCATTTTAAAATGGGAGAATGGAAATTGATTTGAATATGATGGGGAGCAACGCAGGTGGTACGTGGCGTGGACACATTTCATTCTGCTATGGGCGGTGTACTCCTCCTTCTTCACGCCCCTGGAGTTCGGCTTCTTCCGGGGACTCGCCGAGAACCTCTTCCTCCTCGACATCGCCGGCCAGTTCGCCTTCCTCATCGACATCGTCGTCCGCTTCTTCGTCGCCTATCGCGACACCCATTCCTACCGCATGGTCTATGACCACAATCTCATCGCCCTCCGGTAGCTGTTTTCTTCTTTTCCTACTTTTAATTTGTTGTAACCATGCAAAACACCATTGGGTTTTTCATCCTTCGTGATTTGCTTGACTATAGGTACTTGAAGTCTCGGTTCTTTGTTGATTTACTGGGTTGTTTCCCCTGGGATGCTATCTACAAGGTACCGTACACTGATTTTCACTTTTTGGTTTTGGTTTTCCGTTTCTTTTATTCCATCTGGAGTGTGAAATATGGATCAAATTTCTAATGAGCTCCAATGAGGAGAAACACTTTCTGAGATTATCTATGGCATTAGCCTACAATATTAAGTTTACTCCACAATAAGAGCTCTGCCATGCATTATCTTGAAGGGAGGTATTTAGTGCTTACAATTTCAAAACCGAAAAAAGTTAATAAAAAAAGAGGAAAGGAAAATGAAAAGTGAAAATGGTATGTTAGGACGATATGTTACAAATTAATAAGATGGTCAATTCTGGACTCTTTCTTTTATCATCGACAACATTATATTGTTCCTTACCATTTGTGGTCAATTATTGTCTCACAAGTTGTTTTATTTTGGAGTGCCTCCTCAAGATGCTTATGGGGTATCTCTATTCTATTTTGTATAAAGATTTATTCTTATTACATCTTTGCTTCATATTTGATTGCAATATTGTGAGTTTGATACAGTGAACTTAGCTCAGTAACTCTTTATATGATGATTTGAACACAACTGCTTTGATCAGGCTTCTGGTAGAAAAGAGCTAGTCAGGTACCTATTGTGGATTAGGCTAAGTCGAGCACTCAGAGTAACTGAGCTTTTTGAGAAGTTGGAGAAAGATATCCGACTAAATTACCTCGCTACGAGAATTGCAAAACTTTTTGTTGTTGAACTCTATTGCACACATACGGCTGCCTGCATCTTTTACTATCTTGCTACCACTTTGCCTCCCTCCGAGGAAGGTTACACATGGATAGGAAGTTTGAAAATGGGTGACTACAGCTATTCACAGTTTAGAGAGATTGATCTTTGGAAGCGTTATGTAACATCTCTCTATTTTGCCATTGTTACCATGGCGACTCTTGGTATGCTTTTCTATGATTCTCTCTTGAAGAAAAACATATATAAGTAATAAGTTATTGATTATTTGTACAAGTGACACTCAAGATTACTTTGTGTGTGTGTCTGTGTTCGAGTTGATGCTCTATTTTAGATCTCATATTTTTTAATGTATGTCATAATGGTTGTTCGTCATGAACATCTAAAACAGTACAACTATTTTCAAAAAATTGTTGATAATGACTCCTTATCATTTTTATATGAAGCCGTGCTATGTCGTGAAGGTTTTCTCTAATTAAATCTAACACAGTACATGTATTTTCAAAACTTTGACAATGGTCCCTTCTCATTACTGTATGAATTAAAGCCTTTTTCATTATGAGTTCCTCATATCAGATTTGGGATGCTTCACTGTATTTGCTGATAGTCTACTCTATTTGCAGGTTATGGAGAAATACATGCAGTTAATATAAGGGAAATGATATTCGTTATGATTTATGTATCATTTGACATGATCCTTGGTGCTTATCTGCTTGGTAACATGGCAGCATTGATAGTAAAAGGATCAAAGACAGAAAAGTTTAGGGATAAAATGGCTGACCTTATCAAATATATGAAAAAACACAAGCTTGATAGACACACAAGTAAGGAGATCAAAGGTCACCTACGATTACAATATGAGCGTAGCAACACCGAAGTTGCTTTACTTCAGGATGTTCCAGCCTCTATTCGAACTAAGGTGTTGAAAAATTTTTATTTGCCTATACACCATTGGTTTAGCTCATTCTTCTTAGCATGTGGTATGCTTGATACAAATATTTGGCTCACGACCTTTTAGCTTAAGATTTTTGGATTGATATTTCTCCAACATGATATAAGAGGCTGGTTTTTGTCTATGAGGTTTTGATTCAAGTCTTGTTATCCCCCGTTTCTGGTAATTCTTTTGTTCTGCATGTGCAAGGCCCATATTTAGTGCATAGTTATTGGAGCCTGCAAAAAGAAAGGGTTGGGGAGAGGTGGGGATAGCGTGTGGCATATGTGATATAAATTTTTGGCCATCTTCCTAACAATTCCATGCTTGATATAATAGGCTCTCCAGACAGATAATTCCCTCAAATTTTCATACTGCTTTACTAGATAAGTATGGTTTTCAAAACTGTTTTATTCATCTGCCCCTTTTGTAAATATGCATTTATGCGATCCTTATCAATGGGAGAAGTTATATGAGTTGTTTTCCCCATGTAGATGTAGAATGGACACACACATCAATGATTCCCACTGATTTTGAATGATTTTCTCTTTCACCCATGTCTTAAGTTACAATTTTTTAAATGGCGGGTAGTGAGAAGGATTAGACCAATTAAGAGATTGAACATCTCTGACCATGAAATAAGGGACATAAAAGTTTCTGAGTGGGGATGATGGTCTGAGATTTCCTGTAATTTCCATAGAATGAACAATAGAGTTGGAGGTTATCATGGAAAAAGGCCTTTCTTCTTCAGATGCAAGTGTTTATCCAATATTTGACATTCTATCAATTTCTAATCTTAAGAAATGAATGTGGGAATGAATTGTCAAGTGTTTTTTTGTTAGAGTTGAATTGTAATTCAAATATATGGACTATGGAAGCTCTTGAAACTGCAATAATCTTAACTTTGGAGATTTTTTTATTTTATTTTATAAGTAACTTGGGGGGAATTTGTAAGAATAGTAGTGGCTTCGGGTTGAATGGGAAAATTTGCTGTCTGTTCATAAAGTTTTAGCTCACTATTGCTTATAAATAAATGAAAAAAAATGGCATATCATTAACTCTAGCTCAAATGGCATTTCCTCTCCTTATAAGAATATGGTAGAGGGTAAGGTCATGGGCCGTCGAGACAATTTGGGTGTGTGGTGTTTTGTAATTTACAATAATGAAAAAAGGGTAAGTTTGTTTCTTCCAATAATTATAAACTTGCCACCATCTTGTGTAAAAGCTTCACATCTATGCCGTTGAATGTTGCCTGTTTTTCCATCTAAATGATCACATTTTACTTTCAGCTTGAACATTGGAATTTCATAATTTGTGGGATAAAACTGTAGACCCCTGAATTTGCATGCAAAATCCTAACCCTGTTTTTGAAAGGAAGCATTTACTTTAAATCCAATTATGATGTGAAGATTAGAGTTGAAGGCTGAAATCCGAATTCTCCACAGATTAATTACACTTGAGGGACCATTTCACCCTCTCTGTCTTCCTTTTTCCCCGTTGGATGACTCCTCCCTCAACTTACTTTATTAATGAAATTTAGTATTTCACAATTGTGTCTTTATAGAAGTATCACTTGGCCTCCATGCGGATGGTTTAATAAGTTTTACGAAATGTATCTGTTTCCTTTATGGAAATAATTTAGAATTGGGAAATTACAAACTGATTGCAATAATTGCAGAAGATGTTTCTCAGAATCACTGCAATTACGTAGTTTTGTGAGGGTAAGTTAAAAGAAGAGTGCCTTTCCCAATAGTTAGGGTAGAATTCATGCATCAACTTTTTAGATGTTGATTTTATATTGTTCATTGCATGTACATGTTTTTCTTTTGATGCTTTATGAATTTATGGAAGTGCTTGAATTTTATGTCTATACTACAATTTATCTTTTCTTCTGTGCAGATTTCACAGAACTTGTATGAGCCATATATTAGAGAAGCTTCTATATTCAAGGGGTGCTCTTTGGGATTCATCAAGCAGATTGTAAGTCATCATGTTCTATATGTAAAGTAGAATGTGAATTCCAATGGTTGATCACCTATAAATTCAGTTTACTTATTTTGTTTCTAAAGTTGAAAGTCATGTGGTATCTACGAACTTGATCACATCCATTGACTTTAGAAGTCTCAATGTTCGTTATTGCCAAGGATTCCATTTCAGCGGTAGACAGCTGACAGCCCCAGTTTGACTTTCTACATGCAAAATTCATTGGAACTGTTATTATGAATTGTTTATTCATTGCAAGCATTACCATGAAAACTCAGTCTTTTTCTTCTAGATTAGTTTTTGATTTCTTACTTAAGATTTGCATTTTGGAACTTAAAACGTTATTGGTTTTCTTGCATGATTAGCTCTCTGCACAAATTCATCTTGAATCATATGCTGCTTCTGTTTTCAATGGTTAGGTGGAATTTATTTCAAAGGAGTGCTATCCATTGTTATGTGTAGTTGGTCAACTCAAATTTTAGTATAGAAAGGCATGCTGCTTATGGTTTTAAAATGTAGATAGTCTATTTACATGTGGTAGTTCCATTGCTATGTCTTACCTAGGGCTCCCGCTGGATTATTCTTTTAAGGCTATTCTAGTACCTGATTCTATTATTGAGCTGTGAGAAGAGGTTTCTGAGTTTAAAAGGTAGTAATTGTAAAAAACAGGGGGAGACGACACTGATTAAGAGTACCTTGTTGAGGTTTCCAACTTGCTTTTTCACTTAGAAAAAAAGGTTTTCTGACCTACTTTATGTGGTTTTTCCATATACTGGTATAAGTAGCTGAACAACTTCAAGAAGGAGCTCTTTACAGCTTGAAACATATGAGTTTAAATCTCATTTGTGTCAATGGTATAAGATTTTATTTACAAGTTGGCAGTTTGGGAGTGAGGAAGCTAAGGATCTTAAAAGGTAATTGTCGGAGGAATGAGATGGCTAGCCTTTGACGGAGAGTGGTGGGTTTGAAACATGGGGAAGGATGGAGAGGGTTATCTTGTAATGGTAGGAGATCAACAGAGTTTCTTTGTGAAAACGAGTGGATTATATGCTAAACAGATGTTTAATGGAAGGGTATGGGAGGTGAGTACTTTTGTGGCAGACTTGGAATTGAAATCTATGGATGCAATGCTTCAATTGTTACATGGTGCTCATGGTTTCGGTACTGTTGAGGATGCTATGGCTGGTGATTAGTAAAATTACAGGCATTAGAAGCATGATATTCTCGTGGAAGAGCACTTGGTGAGCTTGCACCTCAATGGAAGTGTTCTTTTGTCTTTACTAGTGGGATGGGGAGAGACATTTGATCTTTTTCTTCTAAATTTTCTGATAGGTAGTGTCTTTGGATTTTGTCTTCTTCTTTCGGGTGCAGATGAATTGAGCCAAAGACAGTTGCACAGATGTTGTGGTTTGAAGCCACTGTCAAAGCTGGAAAAGTCTAGATGTGGTTCATTAGGCGGGAGAGTAGTAGGGTATTTCAACATGTTGAGTTTGGGCGCTCGAGATAAGTTTGCTGAGGGCATTGTCCTCTTGGTATTCTATCTCCTCTTCCCTCTTCACCGGTGGCCCAATTTTTAAGGTTTTCTTTTGGACATTATTAGTTTTAGACCTTGATCTGTTTATTTTGCCTTCTTTCTATTTTCTTTTTTTCTCATTTTTTTGGAGCTTCTCTTGTATGTTTCCTGTGTGCTATAGAGGTGCCCCTTTTTTCAATGTCGTACTTTATAAATTACTTAATTAAAAGAAAGGGCATAAGAGGAGTTTGAATCTTATGGTAAGCTGAATTTACTTGCAATCTTTTTTTTTTGAAAAAAAAAAGATTCTAGAAAGTGTATTTCTCACTCACACATCAAATTTAATTGAAATTATTCTTTAACAATGTGTCTTTCTCACTCACCCATCAAATATAATTGAAATTATAAATTATTTTAAAGTTTACTGTTCAAACATTCATATCTCCATTGCATTAGCATCACTTTTCAGATCAAAGCTGAATAGAGTTTCATAAGAATGGTTACGAAAAGAAAATTTTTCTTTTCGTACTCTTAAAATAAAATGGCACTCTAAAATTTCCATCAACATCTAAATTCCAAGAGTCTAGTAATAATCAATTAATTCGTTGTGATGGGCATATATTTTCCTATATGCCTATATTTATTTAGTTTATCTGCTTTGTACTTAAAGAGTTAGTATAGCATTATAAAACCGTGGGTACCCAAATGGCAAGTACATTAAATGAGGCTGCATTCTCCATGCTTCTGGTGGCTATGAGAGCATCAGCTTCTAGAAATTTTGTTCAATGCATTTATTTTACTTGAGGCACCTTTTAGTTTAAGCTGAATGTAGTTGAAGTAGACTGTTAGTTGAAAGCATGCTAACTGCCTTGTTTAGTATTTGGATTTGATTTTATGAATAAATAGTTTCTATTCCTTATTTTTTTTGCTCTCTCTATAATGTCATTATCAGATATCTCTTCATAACGTTCAATCATATAAAAACAGAAGTGATAACATTAGAAGCTTAGCTTCTTTCAGTGGAAATGGCTCTAATTCATTCCATGGTTTATCAGGCAATCAAAGTCCAGGAAGAGTTTTTCCTCCCAGGGGAAGTGATTATAGAACAGGGAAATGTAATAGATCAACTTTATATCATATGTCATGGCGAGATGGTATGACTTTTTCTTTTCATTTTTTTTTTTAAATGCTTTCAAACTCCAATATGTTTATCTTTTTATTTGTTTGTGTACTTGCAATGCAGCATCTTTATTTTCTATATATGGTATTAGATGATATGGCCACCTCAAAATAATTTAGCAATTTTTATTCTATAAATAGTATAACTTTTTAAAAGTAAGGAGATCTCTCAACTTGACTGAAGCCTATTTATAGAGTAAAAAGATGTTACCAAGAAGCCAATCACAGTAGGTTATGATGGAAGAATAATGTCTTGAATATCCACACCGGCCATTAATTCAAGTTTTTTGATAACCCTTAACACCTCTCTCTCTCTCTAGTTAGCGTTATTCCCTTCTTTCTCCTGAGGTATCCCAAAGCTTTTTCCACGGGAAGAAGAATTAGTGGTCTTAGGGTGGGATGAGTACTATAAGAAGTGTGAACAGAAATGCGTCTAAGGGCAGGGGGTGTTGATTATATTTTAATTTTTTATTACCTATTTAATTCTTCATATAACCAAGCTGAAATATCTCTAAGTTCTAATCACTCATCAATTTTAAGAAACCTAGAATGTAAAACCAAAAAATATAAATACTCGACTGTTAATCTTAAGAATATCTAAAAATATATTTATATATTGGATATCATTTCTTCTTATTTGCATGTTAATATTAAAAAGTTTAAATATTAGCATATCTAGATGTATGCCTCAGTTTTTTTTGGGTGTTTGTATCTATATATTCTGGAATTGTAGGCTTGATGGATATGATATTATCTACAGGAGGAGATTGGAAAGGAGGAAGATGATGAAACAAAAGATGGAAAGGAGGAAGATGATGAAACAAAAGAAAATATTATGCCTTTGCAAGCACATAGCTCATTTGGCGAGGTTTCTTTTCTTTGTAACATTCCTCAGACTTGTACAGTTCGAGTTCGTGAACTATCTAGAGTCTTGCGACTTGATAAACAATGTTTTAAAGAAATCTTGGAGATATGCTTTTCTGATGGACGAATAATCGTGAACAACCTCGTTGAGGTAAACAAAGCTTGGAAATATCAATTTTCTTTCTCCTCCCATTTGAATAGAGATTAGTTGTGTCAGTTAAGGAAAATTACTCTCTATTTGCTTAAAAGACTCTGAACTCTAATTTTATCTTGTTATAAATTTGAATTCATGAGTTTGTAAATAATATTCTAACAATTTTAGCAATGACAGGGAAAGGACTCCAATCTTCGGAGCAAGATTTTGGAATCAGATATTACATTGTATATTGAACAGCGTGAATCAGAGCTGGCTATGAAGGTTAATTGTGCTGCTTATGATGGAGATTCTTATCGAATGAAACGTTTGATCAAAGCAGGAGCCGATCCCAATAAGACGGATTATAATGGAAGATCACCTTTGGTATGGAATTTAGAAGGCTAAGGCTACATTTTAAATTTTTTTATTTTTTATTATTATTTTTTTATAATAGAGCATTGGAATACGTACTGACCTTTTTAATTAATTTTAATAACTTAGTACTCTTTCTCCTCACTTCATCTCAATGACAAACTTTTGCAACTTTGGTTCTTCAAAATTTTTTAAATAAGGGAGAGTTTAGAGAATCATCTAATCTATCTAAATTTAAGTTACATGAAGAAAAATGAAAAAAAAAATGCCTTTTTCTTTTAGGTAGAATAGAAGATTTAAAACTAACAAGCAAACTAGACCTTATATGTCTTGTCCAGTAACTCTCAATTTCTTTGTTGGGTGGGGGAAAATGTTTCCTTTCAAATTTAAAGTCAAAATCAAAATGAGTTGAAATGTCGTCCTAGAGCATCGTCCTAGTTATTAAAGTGGAGCATCATGTCAACATGTCTTATGTATACTTGTGATTTATGTTCTCTTGCAATATGTGACTTATTCATTCCAAGAACATTGGTGTGTTGGTGAATTTTAATTGATGCATTTAAATGGCTATGCTAGTCGTGTTAACATGTTCGCCCTAAAATGATATAAGTGATAATTTTAAACTCAATTTTTTTTTTAAAAAAAAATTAGGGTATTATGACAAAACTAGGGTTTATAGACTTTTATGTAATGAGCTTTAACTATGAAGTCTACTATAGTGTAAGATGGTACTGATTTTGTGCCCTGTGTCTATTTTGTCATTTTTTATTTTAATAAGTAGTTCAATCTCATTAGAAAAGCGCAAATGAGCGCAACCCACAAGAAGTATACCAGAGAAACCCTCTATTAGGGAGAAATGGAAAAATAAAAGTCTAAATAATCCTAAAAGCTAAAACATTGAAGACTATTAAACGCCGCCATCCATGTATAAAGAGATTTAAACATAATATTTTTTGTTTTAAGATTAAGAAGTTTGTGCCGAACCATCTTTATTATGGGTTTTTTTTTTTTTTTCAGCATATTGCTGCATCCAAAGGATATGAAGATATTACTCTTTCCCTTATTGAGCAAGGAGTGGGTATCAACATTTTAGGTAGGCTTTTCAACTACCTGTACTTTGTCATTCTGTCTATAGTTTGGTGAGCTCCACAACACATTGCCCCTTCCAAGATAAAACATAATTTCAAGGGGCACATGGGGTCGAAAATCCATGGGGCTAAATGTTTACTCTATTATTTTGTCTTCAAATTCTAGTAATAAGTGTTGTTTAATCATGTGTACTAGATAAATTTGGAAACACTCCCTTGCTTGAAGCCATCAAGAATGGGCACGATCAAGTAGCTTCTTTACTTGTTAAGGCAGGGGCAACACTTAATATTGATAATGCTGGTGATTTTCTTTGTATGACTATTGCGAGGCGGGATTTGGATCTTCTAAAAAGGATTTTGGCTAATGGCATTAATCCAAATGCCAAAAATTATGATATCCGAACACCACTTCACGTAGCTGCCTCAGAAGGGTTATATTCAGTGGCAGAATTACTTCTGGAAGCAGGAGCAAGTGTTTTGTCAAAGGACAGGTATAATTTGAATAATTATGTGGTTTTTAAGACAAGGGTGAATTAAGCATGATCCTTTTTGAGCCTCTAGCAGTTTTGTAAGTGCAGAATATAAGGCTGTAAAGTGGGGAAGTTGTAACCTTATGTGCACAATGACCTTGGGCAAACCTTTATGTGCTTTTTACCATTAGAACTTTGCCAGTTGGAATAACCTTTGTCAGCTTGTCTTTTGCATGCAGATGGGGAAATACTCCACTTGATGATGCCTGTATAGGTGGAAATAAGAATTTGATCAAGTTGCTCGAAGTTGCAAGAACTTCTCAGTTGTCTAAGTTATCTGATTGCTCCGAACAAATTCGAGGTACGAACAAAATTGTAGTTCTTACATATAGCATTACCATCCTTAATTATCTGGTTAGCAATAGACTATCAATTTCTAGATAGAATTTTACTTCACAAAAATTTGTTGCTGGAGAAAAATACTTGGTACTTTATTAAATTTGAATGAGAAAATACGCATATTCTTAGAAGGTCAAGCACATTATGGGAAAGGAGCTCGTCAAGGCAGGCAATCAAGGAAGTTGGATATCAATCAAATAAAATATGATGGAGAAAAATCAAATATTTTTATTCTTATCCGTAATATTTTGTTGATTCTTTAAAAATGAACTGTTAATTTATTTCCTACATAACTTAACTCTACAGTCATCACGATTGGCATTAATTCAGGAGGCAGCTTAGTCATATAATTATAGAAAGACATATTCTACCCAACGAGGGAATCTTTTTTGTCATCTCTAGCTTTTTGTTGTTTTTGCCCTTTTCCTTAGCCTGCTTAATTTCTTGCATTTGAGTGATTTGTCAGATCTTTACCCTACTTACTCTCAGTGAATTGACAACATTTCTATTGGCAACAACAGAAGAAATGCACAAGAAGACATGCACAGTGTTCCCCTTTCACCCATGGGATCCTAACGAGGAGAGAAGAGAGGGAGTCGTGTTGTGGGTTCCGCAAAGCATTCAAGAGCTCATCAAAGCAGCAAAGGAGCAGTTGAAATGTTCAAGTTGCACTTGTATTTTGTCAGAAAATGGGGGTAAAATTCTTGAGATAAACATGCTTACCAATGATCAGAAGTTATATCTGGTTTGTGAAGGACAAAGCAGGTAATTAGGGTGCCTAGAGTGATTTAATGTTTGTCCTGCACGTTAGTTATATCTACCACTAAGAAATTTCCCCCCTTTCAAAATGCTAAGCGTGTCTATAGTTTACACACACACAAACATACATATATGTATGTAAGAACATTATTATCAGAATTGAACAGCACTATAAATATGCTTGCTTTCTTTTGGTTTGCCTAATAATTTTGCCCTAAAATTTTTATAAAATGGATTTGGGACCAAGTAGCCTAATAATTCAGAGGCAAAAATTTCTAGCAGAACGTTTGAATCCTAGTTGCACTCATGGACAGTACATAATTTAGAAAAAAGCTAGAAAGAAGAGAACAGAATTTGTGTGAACATTACATAGTCTAGCTAATTTGGTGCCAGGACTGGCATGATCTATCTTGAAATATGTCATGGATTTTTACATGCATGTACATAATGATCAGCTTCTTCACTATTGATTTGTCCTTGGAATAAGTTCTTCAACCAAAATGAAATGGAGTAGGTTTTGCAGTGCAAATGTAAATATCATGGATTGAGAAGCCTATGAGGACAAATTATGCTACTCATGAAGACCAATAATATCAATTACGTGTCGTAAATCAGCATGGACCTTCAGCGGCTTCTCAATTACACGGCAGTGAAGCTGGCAACGACTGTTAGAAAGAGAAAACAGTGTGAAGTTTTAACATGTATGACATGACAAAATTTGGGTCGTTCAATTATTATGAATGGTCCAAATTAAAGCTATTGCACATGCGATCTCAATCACAGGTCTATCACTGTTCAAGCACATTTTTCTATTTAAAAAGAGGAGATATGAGATTTCACCAACATGGCTTATGACCTTGTGCTTTTTATTCGTCTATCTTTTTGACTAAAAAAAGGATAAGTTGGGGTACTTCAGTAGACGATGGAGCGTGTAATAATATGTCTAAGCCAATTAATACTAGTTTATGGTAAGGCACTATTTCTGCCAAGAAAAATACCAAATGAAATATAAAGATTGTTGCTGCTATACTAAATAATCTAAATTCAAAAAGAACATTTTATACACACTGACACAAGCTCACACATATATACATATTATAACCTTTTCATTTACCCCTTGCATTAAAATTTTCTGTTAAATCTGATGGAAAATAAGTCATGTGCTATACGTGACTTAAAATGACAGTAATACCCCTATATTGAACAATTTTTATTTTTTTTAAAAAATAGTATTTAAGAAGACCCACGGCCCCACGGCTGAAGACTCCAGGCCATGAGTCTACTCCAGATCCAAGGTCAGAGACCTACGGATATGGCCCATATGGGTCTTCCGAGCTTGGCCATGGGCCTCCATTCTTTTTTAAAAAAAAAAATCTAATGACATAATTGTATTTTCACATAAATGATAAATGGATTACGCGACCTATTTCCGTCGCACTTAAAAGACAGGGCCAATTAAAATTTAAAAGGGTTAGGTAGTTTAGGGACAGTAATTGCAAATTAGATGAAATGTATTGTTTCCTTATTGTTGCCTTAAGTGATTGCCTAGTTTGTCATATAATACTAGAGAGAAGGCCCAAATCCTTTTAAAAGTGACGTGCTTTTTAAAATTATTATTTGATTAAAATTTAATAATTAATTATCATAAATTGAACAGTTACATCACTTTTGAAATGATTCAAAGAGAATTTGGGTCCTTCCTCTAATATTACTTTTGTCGAATCATATTCGCTCCAAAACCAATAATGTCCGAGCACATTCAATTTCGCGTGCATGATTTAGCTAGGCTTCGGCACATTTAAATAACAGATATGAAATCTGAACTTGATATAAACCCAAAGTCCTGTGAGTTGAAGAGAGTGGGAATCCCGCCCGATTGGATTATTATGATGAACATTATATATATAATAATGGACTTTATAATTGACAGTATAATGATGGGGAGTTGTAAATTTGTTGGATTCGAATCCTACGAATTGTTTCACTGCGGCCGACCTCAACATAAATGGGTTCAACTGTCGACTGAGGTTGCTATCAATGTATATGTACGTATCTTGTTATGCACCATCAATATATATATCTATANTGAATGGTCCAAATTAAAGCTATTGCACATGTGATCTCAATCACAGGTCTATCACCGTTCAAGCACATTTTTCTATTTAAAAAGAGGAGATATGAGATTTCACCAACATGGCTTATGACCCTGTGCTTTTTATTCGTCTATCTTTTGACTAAAAAAGGGATAAGTTGGGGTACTTCAGTAGACGATGGTGCGTGTAATAATATGTCTAAGCCAATTAATACTAGTTATGGTAAGGCATTATTTCTGCCAAGAAAAATACCGAATGAAATATAAAGATTTTTGCTGCTATACATCAATAATCTAAATTCAAAAAGAACCTTTTATACGCGCTGACACAAGCTCACGCATATATGCATATTATAACCTTTCATTAAAATTTTCTGTTAAGTCTGATGGAAAATAAGTCATGTGCTATACGTGACTTAAAATGACAGTAATACCCCTATATCAAACAATTTTTATTTTTTTAAAAAAATACTATTTAAGAAGACCCACGGCCCCTCGGCTGAAGACTCCAGGCCATGAGTCTACTCCAGATCCAAGGTCAGAGACCTACGGATATGGGTCTTCCGAGCTTGGCCATGGGCCTCCATTCTTTAAAAAGAAAAAAAAAAATCTAATGACATAATTGTATTTTCACATAAATGATAAATGGATTATTGTCATTTTACATGCACGTGACCTATTTCCGTTGCACTTAAAAGACAGGGCCAATTAAAATTTAAAAGGGTTAGGTCGTTTAGGGACAGTAATTGCAAATTACATGAAATGTATTCTTTCCTTATTGTTGCCTTAAAAGTGATTTCCTAGTTTGTCATATAAATAATGTTGGAGAAAAGATAAAAAATTTTTTAAAAGTAATGTGTCTTTTAAAATCATCATTTAATCAAAATTTAATAATTAACTATCATAAATTTAATAGTTACATTATTTTTGAAAGGATTTAAAAAAAATTTGAGTCCTCTTTTTAGAATTACTCTTGTCGAATCATATTCGCTCCAAAACCAATAATTTCTGAGCACATTCAATTTTGCGTACATGATTTAGCTAGGCTTCGGCACATTCAAATAACAGATATGAAATCTGAAGTTGATATAAACCCACAAAGTCCTGTAAGTTGAAGAGAGTGAGAATCCCGCCCGATTGGATTATTATGATGAACATTATATATATAATAATGGACTTTATAATTGACAGTATAATGATGGGGAGTTGTAAATTTGTTGGATTCGAATCCCACGAATTGTTTCACTGCGGCCGACCTCAACATAAATGGCTTCAACTGTCGACTGAGGTTGCTATCAATTTATATGTACGTATCTTGTTAAGCACAATCAATATATACAACTATATAACTGAACGTACAACAAAATAACAGAGAAGCTAAAAGATCAATAATAATAAATATAGATGAAAAATCAGCATTTTATTTAAAGAATTCGTCCGAGATTGTAATTTTATAAATAAAAGTGTGATTTAAATTAAATTATAAAAATTAAATTGTTTGAGATTAAGTTTTTAAGAAAACTACAATTTAAAAATGTAAAAAATATTTATTTTTAAATTGCAGATAAGGTGGTACTTTTTTAAAAACGCACAATTTTAAAAGTTAAACGTAATTTTAAAGGTCAAACTACAATTTTATTAAATGCTTAAATACATTTTAAAAAAAAATTATATTTTTAAATCATACATTTCAAAATTACTATTTTTAAATAATCATTTTTAAAAATTACTATTTTTAAATAGTCATTTTTAAAATCACAGACATCTTAATGGAATAGCCGGGTTCGCAAGCAATATAACTCAATGTTGGGAAGCCTTGACGACAAAGAGAGCCACCTACTGACACGTAGTGAGTTCTAAAGTCAACAAGCCAATGAAGACTTTCTGGCAGGCCTTTAAGAAACTCTCTATATATATAATTGTGGTGCAGTGGGAAGCAAAAGATTTTAATCCATGGGGGAGGATGAAAAGTGAAGGTCTGGTGTGGGGAATGTTGTCTGGCTCGAGGCCACCAATAGACTGAATGATGACGTTCAGTTTGAGAGAGTTTTCTCGGACCAGGCTTCATTCCCCTCACTATCTTCTCTTTCTCTATCATTTTCTCTAATTGCATGCATTTCTTTCCTGGTAAACCTCTCTCTCTCTCTCTCTCAGTGTAACTCATACTCCAATTTTTTGTGAAGTTTCTTCCCACATACTTTAAGTTTCTCTCTATATATATATATCAATTGTTGACCAAGGACAATTATTATTTAAGGTTGTTCCCTAGATAGCTAGATGATGTTTTTGGTCATCTTCTCAGCCATGAAATAAGGTTTGAGCAGCAAAATTCTGTCATAGAAATGACTGTTGCTTCAGCTAATATTAGGCAACCCTGTCTGAATTAAATCTTGTCATATTCAGATAGGAGACAGTACAGGTTTGCAAATCTCTAAATTCTAATATTAGTGATTCTCGTATTACCTGCTCTCAAGCTTCATTTTTATTGAAAGATTTGCTGCATGTTCCTCATATAAAGAAGAATTTAATTTCTGTTAGCAAATTTACTACTGACAATTACGTGTTCATTGAATTTCATGGAGACTATTTTTGCATAAAGGACTAGGCCACGGGGATCACGCTGGTGCGAGGCAAAACTAAAGATGTGGCTGATATATATCCTCTTCTTCAGCCCGGGTCGACCTGGTCGATTAACTAGGCCAGGGTATCCCATTATGTGCATCGCTCGTGTGGAACGCACAAACCTCACCCTAAGGAGGATTAAGAGTACAAATAAGCCATATGACACAGAGTTGTGGTAGAAATGAACCTCTACATATATGTATCAATGTATTTTGTTCAGATAATAATTGATTTATGCATAAATACAAAGTTTTATTGCCTTGCATTATTTATGCAAATCATGATGCCTTACAAGTTATAAAGCATCAATTGAGATATTTGTGAACTTCCTACTTTTGAAACATCAATGCATGGAACACTTTACTTACATGTTTATAAAAGGAGCCGATAACCTTGTAAGTATGTTATCATAGATGTTTTACTTACTAAGTCGTGAACTTACCTATATCTATTTTCATTTGTTAACAATATGTTTTACAAAGAATCCAACCCTAGGAGTCGAGCAAGAAGACTTGAAGGTAGATGTAGTTGCCCAAGCTTCATTTCATTGTTTATAATTTTTTTTGATAACATACTATGTAGTTTTCTAAATGACTTTCAGTACTTAGTGTTTCTTTTGGGAGATGGATTAGACTTAATTACTATGTGGTGCTTGTAAAATGAAGTCATGACTCAAACTTAAAATTACAATGGTGATCAACATTATGTAATGATTATGATATTATGTGATGATTACATAGTAGTGGTAACTAATGTTGATAGTTTTACAAAAAATATATATATACCAATTTTCACATTTAAGGTATTAGTAATAACACTTAGGAGTGTGCAAGCGGGGTGGTTATTAACCGGAAATAACCGGATAGTCGGAAATAACCGGAAAACCGGATAACCGGACAAACCGAAAAAAACCGCAACCGGATAACCGGGTAACCGGATAGGCCGGTTGCAGTTACCGGTTTTTACTTCCCAAAAACTGGTTATTAACCGGGAAACAGGGGAACCGGTTTTTATATATATATATATATAATAACAGTAATTTAAAATAATAACACCTAATCCTAAATCTCTCTCTTTATTTATGCATATTAAAGGATTTTTAATGTTGTGAAATTTGTAATATTATTTTTATTTATGCATATTAAGGGATTTGTAATGTTGTGGAATTTGTAATGTTATTTTTATTTTTGCATACTAAAAGATTTGTAATGTTGTGGAATTTATAATGTTATTTTTATTTATGCATACTAAAGGATTTGTAATGTTGCAGAATTTGTAATGTTATTTTTATTTATGCATACTAAGGAATTTGTAATGTTATTTTTTCTATGTAATTTTTTATTCTATGAAGATCATTTAAAAAATGTTTTTATAAGTAGTAAATGTTGGAAATTTTATTAGGTTCATTGAATTGAGAGTTTAATACTCAAAAAAAGGCAAAAAAAAAAAAAAAAAAAGAGGACCATAATCTAAAACCAGTTATTAGGAACCGACGGGACCCCGGTTTCGGTTGCTCAAAATGGACAAACCGGGGACCCCCGATTGCGGTTATTGCCCAATAACTGCAACTGGTTGTACACTCCTAATAACACTCCATGTTAATTATTAGTTAATTAATTTATGGGCATTATATTAGTTACCCTTGAAAAACTCCTTAACGGGGTGGTCAAACAACTCTCGAGAACTCTCGGTCACCCCCAAGTTAGGGAGTGGTTTAGCGACCTCCAAAACCTGTTTTAAGGGTATCCAAACTGCCTTCTAAGAGAATGAGTGTTAGGCTATATGAAGCATGGTTTGTGCTCGACCCGATACGACAAAAAGAGGGTTACGGTTTAAATGAAATTTTTTCTGAGGCTTAGTCCATAGAACGAAGGCTTGCCCTCGGGAAATTTTTTTTGGAGACCCGCCCATTTATGTTTCTTGACCTATATAGTTGGAGGTATTTAAATAGCCACTTCTGTAGCAGGGTTTTGCAAAACGTGTTTTGATGCCTCCGTTGTATTATTTTTAAAATATAATGAAACTTTGCCGCAACACAGTGAATGTATCCCTTGAGGGTAAACGACTTAAATTTATGTGTTTTGTGATTGATTATTTTTTTGTTTTCTTTCTTTTTTCACGGGTTTTAAGAAATCGGTAAAATTTCCTAACAACAAGTGGTTCGAGCCACTTCGAAAACTCCTTAAAGGGGTGGTAGGACCACTCTCTTAGGCTAGAGGTAGTCTAGCCACTCCAAAACCTCATTAGGAGCTGACGGACTCCCCACCCCTAGGTGAGAGAATGGTCCAGCTACTCTTTGGTGGTAGTAGAGGGGAGAGCCACCCCTCGGCCATCTTTTTGAGTTTTTCTTTTCTTTTTTTTCTGAGAGTTTTTTTTTTTTTTTGTAATTTTTTTTTTTATTTGTCAAGTTGAAGTGACATTATGTGTAAGTGACAAGATTTTATTGTCTTATTATAAACTTTTCATACAAGGGACGAAATTTTCATTAAGGTTTTAGATGGTTTAGATGGTAAATAAACGGAGGTATGAAATTGACAAATTTATAAGTTACAAATATCAATTTTATTACTTTTTAAGACTGTAAAGAAAAAGCTTTTAAAGTTACTCCGATGATTACTTTAAAACTGATGCAGTAAGAGTGAAAATGGCCTATCATCCCTCTTCTTAACCCAATAAAGAAAGTATATGACCTACACTTTCGCA
Organism: Betula pendula; assembly: GCA_900184695.1. Taxonomy (NCBI): domain Eukaryota; kingdom Viridiplantae; phylum Streptophyta; class Magnoliopsida; order Fagales; family Betulaceae; genus Betula; species Betula pendula. The sequence continues at coordinate 96,232 of FXXK01001056.1, forward strand.
CATTCTTGCCACGAGTATATCTAGCGATCTCATATCCGACGGCCAAGAAAGCGACACTTTTACTCTGTCCCACACCTCCCTGAACCTCTAGAAAGTATTCGAGTCATTCTACCTTAGTCATTAAGCAAAGCATCGACGACGACGAAACCGAAATCGCAAGGCTCAGAAGAAAGAAGCCGATTCAGAGTCACAGAGAGCGAGAGAAATGGCATTGCAGTGGATGATATTGACGTATGTGGTTGCAGCAGAGGCCGCCATAGCTATTCTGTTAACCCTGCCTTCACCCAAGCTCATCAAGGATCGTCTCGTCTCTTTGATTTCGCTTATTCTGCAACCTGCGCTCTGCATCGTCCCCTTTGCCGGCTTCCAGCTGCTGGGTAGGTTTTTTCTGCTCTCTCTTTCTCCCTGATTTTTTTATTTTGTATGCGTTTGCTGAGAATTCGGATCTTATAATGGTTTCCGCCTGTTGTGGGCTTTGTGGCTATTCAGAACCTGAATAGAGGATTGTCCAATGTTTGGTGGATGGGAATAATTGGAGAATTTTACTTTTGATTAGTGAAATTTGATAATTTGACTTTCTTTTCGTTTTTGTCTTTTGGGTACTTTCTGGGTCTCCAAATGCGTGATTAGGAACAGGGATTTGAAATGGTTTCTGAAGATTTGGAGTTTTGTTTGTTTGCAGATATCTACTGGAAGAACGAGCATCGCTTGATGTGCACGTCTGACATCTGCACTGCTGCTGAGAGAGATCGCTATGAGAAATCCGTAAGCTTGTCTTTTCTTTTTCTTTTTTTTTTTTAAGTTGGAAATGGAATTTCCTAAATGTTTTCTGTGTTCATTGATTGTGAAAGGGGGTAATTGGTATATAAAGAATGCTCAGACTTCGTGAATTTTAGATGAGATAACCATAACTTACGTGACTTGTTGTTAGAGATGCATTATGAAATAAGTCTTGGTACTTTTGAAAGAGTAACGGATTAATAGATATTTTGGGAGCATGAGGAGCACGTTGAGAGTTGCCGGGGCTTTGCTAAGTTGTAGGCAAATTTAACTTTCTGGATTAAATTTTTGCAAGTACTATGAGTAATAAGGAAAAAAGACACCCAAGTTTTATAATATATGTAGAGGCTATGTAGGGTAGGAGATTTGAGACTGAGGCCTTTTTTATATTCGTTTTCTTTTTTCTTGGGCGTGAAGGAGGATATTGAAATTTTTGTTTTGTTTCATTTTCTTGAGCAATTAATTTTCAAATGACTAAGAATGTTTGTGATAACTAAAATTACAAATTGGGGAATTCAAAGCACTGTACAAAATATTTGATTAAAACGTTTAAGTGAGTTAATGATAAATTGAGAAAGAGTTTTGAACATCTGTTGCCTCTTGAGGTTTTATAAATTGCTTAACTGCAGATATGCTTTTAGATTTGATACAGTTCAGTTATGATTTACAATGAATTTGGTTTTCCATTTTCTTGGTCTGCCAGGGGTTGAACCTGAGTGGTATCGACTAGTACTTTATTTCCTCTTTTTGTTAGCGTTCAGTATATTTGAAATAATCAAGTAGTTATGGATTGTGGAGATCTAGTAGAAAGTTGTTGTATATGTTATATGTTTAGTTTCTTTTTTGGTGCTCTACTGGCAAAATAATCATAGGGCATGTGTTTTGTTTATTCTCTCTCTCTCTCTCTTTGTAGAGGTTAACCAGAGATCCGCCACCATCACATACACACACAAACACAAAAGCGGAGGCTATTTATTGTGATGTGGGATTCTTTGTGGGTTGCAGTTAGAACTTGCTTTACCTATTCCAGTTTGTACCCGTGGCTAGTTTGTGATTTTACACATGTTTCAATAAAGGCAATGATGGAGAGAAGGAGGACTCGTCTTCCCCCCCCACAAAATAAAAAAACTCTTGCAAGAAAAAAGTAGAAGGATTTTAAGCCCGAACCCCAAAGACTCTTGCCCCCCTAAAAATTTTCCAACATAGTATATATTTTTCACCCACTTCGTTGACACAATCAGATCTCCCCTCCCTTTTTTTTTTTTGGCTCCTTGTTTCCACTTTTAGATAATAAGCCTTTCCAAAGCTACTTCCCTTTTTCCAACAGAGGGTTTGATTTATCATAAGTGCAAACACTTCAAAAAAAACTTTCCTTCTCTTTTCCAGCAAGCAACAAAGCAATTAAGAAACAAAACTAAAAATCTCTCTTTTACCCTTAAGATTTTACAAAGCATGAAGATTCATTTGAAATACCAATTGCAACATTTTGAGCTAAATGTGCCTCACCATTCCAATTTGAAAAATGTCTATAATTCATGCATTATGCCAATAATTAGTTAAAACAAAAAAGTCAAAGATTTGCTATTTGATTGATAGATTGATTCATCTTATGTTAACTCTTCCGGTTCAACAACTATTATTGAGCGAACATTTTTGAGGAACAAGATTTAATGATAAGGGATTATGATGGACTCTTGACCATGAAAGGTATTATCAAACTTAGTGACGCCATGTAGATCTTAGGATTGATCTAGACAGTGTAAGGATAGGGAAATAGGGAATAGCGATTGAAGTTAGAGCTATGACAGGAGAGAAGAGAAAGTTGAAAAGGGTTGAGAAAACCCTAGTTACCCCAAGTAGACAGAGGATGTTCTATGAAATACTGAATTATTACTCCAAAGTCGAATGTCTCAACTAAACTCACAAGTCGGGCTTAAATACATTAAGGAAAACAAAAACTACCAAAAATAGAAAAAGTCTAATTCTTGAACAAAACCAAACTACTAATCAAATTAAGGATTCTGCCAAAAACCTGGCGAAATCTAGTAACAAAATTCCTTCTAAAATGGTAATTGAAATATTCCTAAAATGACAAAAAAGAAGAAGAAGAAGAAGAAGAAGACTTCAAACCCTGATTCAAAGGGGAAAACAATGAAATTTGAGGCCCAGGCCACGATGTATGCACCAAAATAAGCTTTTCGAAGTGGGTTCTTATGGGTGATTTTGATGCTCGTTTTCCTGTGTTGCACGTATAGCCCCAATTACGTCTAATCATGCCGATTCTTTTGCTGGTTCTCTCTGTGTCAAGATATTACTGTGCCATCAACTCAACTTCTGACAACTCAACATCAGCTATGGCTTCTGCGTCACTTGATAGAATAGGATGGAAAGAGTTATTATAGTGGCATGATGTACATGCTATTTGTTGATCGACTTGAATACAAAGATGTGGTTTGGACATATGCAAGACAGAATGCACTAAAGATTCAACCTCCTATTTGGGAAAATCAAGGGCTCCGTTTGTTAAAATTTCTGTTTTCTGTCTTTTGTTCTCAAAAACAAAAAGATTATCAAATAACCCAAACAAAAAACACTCCTAAAAACACAAAAGCAGTTTTTACCTTTATATCATATGCATTTTTTCAAAAAAAAAAAAACAGCCCCCAAAACATACTAACAAACACAACCATGAATTTTGTTGATTTCTTAATGCTAAGAAAATAGAATCAAACAGAACCAAATGATTTTTTTTTTTACATGGAATTCTAATTCTAAGAGTTTTTCATTTTTATTTTTTTATAAGTAATTCTAATTCTAAAGAGTTGGGTTCTTAAAATGTAATTTTAGGAAGAATAGGGATTTTAATTCTTTGAAATTTATTAAAGAAAACGATATATTGTTAGAAAGAAATGTGGTTTTTATTTTTATGTTAATTTAAAAAGTTATAGACTTTTTGGGGTGGGGTGGTGAAGAACATCAGAAAAGGTTGGGAGAAGGTTTTCAGCTTATCTAGTTTCCAGGTGGGGGATGGTTCTCGGATAAGATTCTGGCAGGATAAGTTGGTGTGGGGAAGTACCTCTTATGGGATGCTTTTCCAGGTCTGTATGGATAGCAACCTTGAAAGAAGCATCCGTCGCGGTTAATTTGGAATTTATGGGAGGCTCCAACCATTGGAAGTGAGCTTTGTCAGAGCGGCACATGACTGGGAGGTAGAGTGTCTTTGCTTCCTTTTTTCAGGTGTTGTATGCTGGTCAAGGTAAATAAGAGGTTGTGAAGATCAGATGAGGTGCGGCTCTTCTAAAAGAGGTTTGTTTAAGGTTAAGTCTCTATACTGCTCCTTGGCCTCTCTTGATGGGTGTCGCTTCCCTTGGAAGAGTGTTTGGAAGACGCCGGCCCCCCCGAGGGCAGCCTTTTTTGCGTGGTCAGCGGCCTTAGGTAAGATCCTTACCTTGGATAATCTCAGGAAGCGGCATGTCATTATGATTGACAGATGTATGTGTAAGAGGGCTGGAGAATCTGTGGATCACCTTCTTCTCCATTGCGACGTAGCGTACACCGTTTGGAGTGCGTTTTTTAGTCGTTTTGAGCTGTCCTGGGTGATGCCTAGGCGAGTCAGGGATTTGTTAGGCTGTTGGTGGTCCTCGGGCAGGCCTAGGAGCGCTGCTGTGTGGAAAATGGTTCCTACGTGCCTCTTCTGGTGTTTGTGGAAAGAACGGAATAACAGAAACTTTGAGAATAGAGAGAAGTCGTTGGAGGATATTTTATCTTTTTTTTATGAGACTCTGTTCCTATGGACAGCGGCGTTTGTTTCACCGCTGTCTCTTAGTTACAGTGATTTTCTTGTTTATTTTGCTCCCCTTTAGTTAGGGGTTCCTTTTGTATACTTCCAGTGTACTTAGGGGCGCCTTACACTTTTATATAATTGACTTTTATTTATCAAAAAAAAAAAAGGAGTTAATAACCAAAACATACTTGTTTAAATCTGGTTCCGGCTGCCATGTTGGGTCCTTTTTATTTTTTCAAGATATGGGCGTTTCCCATGTCAGCGTGGTTTTGTGTGTGTGATGCAGATGTATGGCTGCATGACTTATCTGTACATCTGTAGTCTTTCATAAGCTTACCTTGAGTCGTGTTGTGCAGATCTACAAAGCTCAAAGGAATGTCATTCTCTGTGCTGCATCAATCCTTCTCTATTGGTAATTGCCCAGCAATCCAATATCCTTGTCCTACGATTCTGTAATTCATTGTCATCTATGGTTTTAAATGTCTTTGAATGTGCGTGCAGGACTGTGTACCGTGTTTGTAAGTATCACAAGGAGATTCAGAGCTTGGAGGAAGTGGAGAAGAGGTACAAGGAGCAGTAGCTTTCTTATCCATGTCCTATTAAATTAGTTGGAGATGACTGAGTTTATATTGTTTGACACGCTATGTAGAACTGAAATTGCCTCCAATCGTTGCTCTCATGATATGAACCTCATGTATGTCCAATTGCCGCCATATATGTACTTGTGGCATGTTCTTTTTGTAGCTCTAAGCTGCTCTTTGTTTCAGTTGATGGTAAGACATGACTCCTCTTTTGTTCTCCTTGCTTGCATAGGAAACGATTAGTCCACCCTCTTAAGCTTTTGGGAAATTTGTGTGCCTCCAGTTCTCTAATTTTAGATCATGGTCGAGGGCTTGGATGAGGTTGATGTCCTAGAAAATGTTAAGAGTGCTGGAGAGGAAGATGCATCATGCATGAGATTTTCCCAATTCTCTCCCTCCATCAAGATAGGTTTTTGAGTTGGCCGTGGATTTTTGAGTGGCATTGGGCTGGATTTAACATGGGCTAGGTAATTCCATTGTTGACTTGCCTGAAAGATCCTTGCTCTGTCACCAATCCATGATGGATATAGACATAAATTTCTTTCAAAATGGGTTGGAAGTCCTTCAACACAATCTATAAAACTATCATTTGTTGTTTTAGCATTTGAGAAACATGTGCTTTTGAAAAGGGAGTCCTAAATATTTTCGAGTAATCATACTTTTCTCTCATTTATAATGCCCATGTTACATAAGGTGATATGACATATTTTAAGTGATTTATGCTTTTATTTTTTTAAGCAACTAATATAAAAAGTCACTTAAAGCACGTCACATGTGCAGTACATGAGTGAAGAATATCATTGCTCATTATTCGCATTTGAACAAAGGAAATTAAAGATGGGTTTCAGGTCAAAGTTAGTGGTTGCAGTTCTATTGAATGAGATTTAATTTTTTAAAGATCAAAGTCAACAATGAGGTTTGAAACGTTTCCTTTTATTTTTGGTGTTTAAGAATGCATCACGAAAAAGTGGGTTCTCCAATCGATGAAGGAGATGGGCTTTTTCTTCCCCCCCACCCTCCTTCACGATAACATTTTAATATACTTCTGCAGTCGTCTTTTCCTGCTCTTGCAGTTGAACTTCATAAATGTAAAGAACCCACATTATTTTTTGAGAGAAAAGTCGTAAGGGAAGCAATCCCCTTAATTTACATCTCCAACTAAATAGGCTTGGAGCCTGGTCGTATTACTTTCAGTCTCCTTGAATACTCTATACCATAAATGCAACTTCACCATACACGAAAACGCGTTTTGTGCTGTTCTCTTTTCATATGCTTTTTTGGTATGCAATACCTTTCTTCCTTGTGTGACTGAAAACAGTGCCTTCCTTCTCACATGAGCTGTTGCTTTATATAGTAAAATAGGCAGTGGCGGAGCAGAATTTTAGTTTAGGGGGGTCAATTTTTTTTTTTTTAATGAATGAATAAAATTAAAATTAAACAAAATTGATTAAAAATATTAATAACAAATAATAAATAATTCAACATAATTTAATTATGTTTCAAACATATAAATAGAACTTAAAATTTATTTTGTCATGTCTAGCGTTTTAATGAATATATATATATATTATATAAACAATTAAAAAGAAGCAATCTAAATTATAATATATATATATATATAAAAGGAGCAATTTAAAATTTTGGTTTTTTATATTTTGCCAATATGAAGGTCGAAGAAGAGCAATTTAAAACAATGAAGGTTTTTTTCATTGAATTGCCAGACATGTTTAAATTATAATTCAATTAAGATTGGAAATTCACAAATAAGAGGTGAAGTCAAAATTCGAAAAAAAAAAAAATTAAAAAAATACACGGTTTCCAAGTGGTTGCAGATTTCAGAAAAAAAAAAGAAAAAGAAAAAAAACAAGCTTTAAGTTGGCACGGCTTTCAGAGTGGCAAGTGGCAACAATAATTAAACTGTGCGTTTGTTGTTTTTAGCAAAAGAAAGCTTAAACTATGCGTTTTGGATAAAAAAAAATTAAAGATTCTGTCGTCTTCAACCTCTCCTTCTTCAACCTTCATAGTTTAGTCTAACCTAATTACCAGACGAACAATGGCAGAAATAAATTTACGGCGGCGTGAGTCATGAATACCGGTCCTCTTGGAAGATATTTGCCCCATAATCAGTGATTGAGGGTGGGCAACCAAAGCATTCATAGAAATTCTACCAAAGGTAAAGAGATTTTTTGGGAGGTGAGGGGGGGCATTTGACCCCTCTCGACCCCCCCTCCCTCCGCCCCTGAAAATAGGTTTTGGATCCAGCGCAATATGTAGGATATTGCATTGGGTGCAATAGTCTTGCTCCGAATTATTCATTTAAAATAAATGGCTCAGACCGCGACAACATAAAGAAAAAAAAAAGAAAAAAGGTCGCTTACAAGTCACAAGAGTAGTGTGCAAGCCATCAAAGTAGCTATTGAAGGTGACTAAACTATCTTTTTTGGCCACTCTTAAGCCAACCTTTTGGAGTGGCCAAACTATCCTCTTTGACCTTCACCACCTTCAAACCGTAAGGGATAGTTGGGTCGCCCTAAGCCGACTTTTATGAGTGGCAGAACCACCCTTAAATCAAAAGAGATAATTCGATTATCTTAACCATGATTTGCATGCTTACTAAATCAACTAATTTTTATTTTTTTAATGAACAGTTGAAATCAAAGCTATTGCATCCGGTAGGTGATCTCAATCAGGTAAAATAAAAAGTGCATCTAACAAGTGACGCTTTGAAAAAAAGTGCAAAGCCCCCACAATGTGTCAAGTCATAAGTTGCCAAAAAGCCGGAGAGCCACACACCGACAATGTGTCGGAGTCATATTCTCGCACAATTTTCAACTTTGTGGTGCTGTCCATGTCATTTGATGATTCAATTTTGAACTTCGTCCCTCACTTCTTAATCATCCCATAACATACACCTTTTGCTACTCTCTAAAGCCAAAGATGCCATACATCTTAAGCGATTTTAGAAACTACCATCACCAACTTTCATTAAAATCCTCTTCCTTCCAATCCTGGCAGAAAAATGAATAATAATCAAATAAAATTAACACCCCAAAGACAAAAATTGCTGAGTTGAGTGAGTTTTGTCACAGTTATATTTAATTGGTTAGTGACTAATATGGTAGGTGCTACATAAACTGTCCCATATTAAACGCCCTTCATAGTGTCTTCATTTGTGTTGCTAATTAGGCTCCATTTGTTTTAACATAAAATATTTTATGTATTTTTTAGTGTTTGGTGTGACGAAAAATTATAATCAAACAAAAAACATTTTCGGTTGGACCGAGAAAAATTTTTTAGTTTCGGAAAATGATATACGTTTTTAAATTTCGTAAACCCAATTTTTTGAGTTTGAGTTTCTTATTGTCAAACTGCCAGATCACTGTTGAAACTCAACTAAAACTCCATCGGACTTCTGCTAGAGATGCCAATAGTTGTTGAAACAAACAAAGCAATATGTATATATATATATTATATTATATATATAATATATATATTTTTGCTAATCTTTGAGTGGTATTTTATATTATTGAAGTCTAGAACCATGTAGGATTGAGCCATCTTTTGCCCTGAAAAGAACATATTCCAGGGGATGAAGAGCAGAATTGTAATGAATATACACCATCTCCAACAAAATGGTGTTATGTCCTTCTTCACTGGCCTTTAACCTTTGATGTGACGGATGGCGTGTGGTGATTGGCAATGATTGATGGAAAATGAAAGATCCACCCACCACCACCACCATTCCATGATAGATGGGGATAGGAGTTTGGAACTCAATCACGTGATGTTCATGCTGTCTTATGAAAGTGCTCAAATTCAATGCATTCACCTACATTTCCCTTTTAAGCACCGTTTCAAACTCAAATCAATCAGTGCTTCTTCACTTTCAGATGGTAACTAACAACCATTTCCCTGTATGGTGTGCCTCTATTTTCTTATTTTGGCAACAATTTCCATTTTCTGCATGTGGAAGCATGCTGCATTTTACTTGAGATGGACATGAAACCAGAGCTTTTCAATACAACTCTTTTTATTTTCTTGAATCATTAAGGTTGGATCATAACTTTTTTAAAGATCGGACAGTAAAGAAATTGTTCATTGTCTATATGTAATACATATCACACATTAGCATAGCAGATAGTCAGAAACAGGATATATATTCTCCATTGATCCAATACTGATGAAAAATCTTTGACACTTTCACTGGTTATTCAATAAAACTTCAAACCTCAAAATTGAGATCTGGTACATATAGGCTGAAAAAAAAAAGAAAAAAAATCAAAAGTTACTGTGTTATGGTGGAGAGAAATTAAACCCTAACTCCACTCCTTCTCCATGCCAGGTTTGCACCACTTTAGCACGGTCCATAACAAAGCGGATTGTGATCCACAACAATTATCTGTCTGAATTGTAAATAATGTGTGAAACTCAATTTATTTGGGCAGGTGGGTTGCATATAGGTCTCTCACATTATCAGTCTAAATTATTAGCAATTCAGGCAGGCAATTGTGGTAGATCCTTATCCCAACAAAGTAGTACCATTACTCACTTGAATAACCTGGATTCTAATAAGAAAATACTAAAAATAAAAAGTTCTTTTCACAATTTCAAAATGACCTTTTGAGATTCTTGAAATCTACAGACTCAATGCATTCCAAACCAGCCCTGTAAGGATTCAACAGTTTCAGAAGCTCAGTTGCTTTCTCCTTTGTCTCATCGCCACAACCAACCTGTATGACTAATAGCAGCTTCTGAAACGCACCGACTTGAAGAGCATCTACCAAAACTCTTCCTTCATCCCTTCTTCCATATTTACAGAGCTTCAGAATTGTAGAAATTGAAAACACAGTCGCCAATTCCGACACCCTCATGATTTTCTTCACCAACACCGGTACGGTCAAGGCATTACTTTGAGCCTCTTCTGTCCCTTCTTTGCAGCTGCAAAGCCCGTCAAAGACCCCCAAAGCCCTTTCACATATGATTTTCTCCGAGTCAAAAATAATCTCCAGGAGTGAAGAAACAAAACCCATCTTAACAAATGCTAATTTGATCTTCTCGCTGGATGAAGAAACCAGGTAGAAAATTACCATGAGCGAAGCTTTTGTAATTGTGGGACTGATTTGCTTTCTAACGAGTTCAACTAGTATTTCATTAATTCCCTCAATTTCTGACAGCTTCTCCACAAGCTGTTGATCACAAGAAAGAAGCTCTTTCAATGCAATTATGGAGTTTTGCTTTGCTAAAATCTCTCTGCAGCTCAAAAACCAGAGCAAGCAACGTAAAGAAGCTGAAGATCCCAAGAATTTCTGGGCTTCTGCATCAATTGGAAACATCCAGATCAGCGCAGACAATATTTCTTCCAACACTACTGCATTTTTCAAAACAGAGTCGTTTGCAAATGCATCAAATGCAGCAGCCAAAACAGGGGCCGTTCCATTTGCAACGATGCAGCGCCTATTACGCTCACTCTCAGCACCCCATCTCTCAATTTTCTGAACCAATTCTAAGCACCGTTGCTGCTCCACGCGCCGTACCGAAGCTGTAATTGTGAAAAGAATCTCAGAGACCTCGATCGGCGTGACGGGAGTTCTGGGTGTTGGGATTCGTTCAATTCCGTTATTTTGATTCTCCACGCACCACTCTTGGATCATTTTCCGAAGAGTATGGTTAGGAATCTGATCAAAGCTCCTCAGAATCTGATTCGTTGCCGGGCACATGAAATTCCCTGCTTCAAGCCAGGTTTCGATGCTTTCGCGGTCGTATGTAATCCCAGACGACAATGTTACAGGATCCTTCATCAAGTCGAGGGATATCGGGCATCGGAAATGATTCGGGATCACCAGCTCTTCGTCGGAGTTTACTGGATGCTTTTTGCCGGCATGGCGGGAGCTTCTTCTTCTTCTCCAACCCAAAACCATTTGTACAAATCTGATCAAAAACCAAGAAGATATATGTTGTTTTCCTTCTTGTTCATGAAAACTGTGAGGGAGGTAATGGGGTTGTAAATGCTTTATATATATATATATATAAAGCTTTGAGAGTTATTCTGGCGCTGTTCAAAGTTCAAATGGGACGCCAAGAATTCAAAAGAAACGTCCCAATTGAGAGAGAGAGAGAGAGGTTTTGGTAAGACGTATGAGAGTGAGATTTTGAATATTGACCGTTGAAGGTTTGAAACTATAAATCCAACCGTCAAAGGGGGGGAAAGGTAAAAGTACGTCCTTCAAAAAGCATCAAAGTAAACGGAAGTTTTGGTCTGAGATGAGCAGGGATTTTTAAGAGTTTTGACCCGTTGACCAAGACTCCTTCATCCAAGTCATAGCCATCTTAGGTAGGAGCCTTGGGTACTTACAAAAAGATAAAAAAAAAAAAAATTAAACGTAAAAGCCTTGGTAAGTTTCTTCCGAGATCAGAATTTTCATTGGTCGGTCAACGCATGAATATATATATATATAGAATGAACAAAATATAAATGAGAAATGATTCATTTTCTTCGAGAAATAATTTATTTTCTCCGTTATCTATTGTTTAAAATTATTATTGAATTTGTGAGTCTCATGTATAAAACTTATATAAAACCTATTAATTCAATAGTAATTTTGAAAATTATGAGAATGAGAGAAAGATCAAGGGAGGATATATAACAATTTTCTATGTAAATATTTTGAGCAGAATTTCAAAACTGAGAATGCCATGTCTCCCGAGTCCTCCTAGTTCCGTCTCTCTCGATTGGAGAAATTGTATATGACAACTAAGGTTAGTTTGGGACCGTGTGTATATATATATATACACACAAAAGCTACTACATCATATAACATGAGCACAATAAAATAAAAATGAGATATTGACGTGGTATATAGCATTTTCAAGTTAGATATGTGCCACATTGATAAAGATGATGAATAAATTTTTTTTGTTGTTTTTTTCCTCTGCATTTCCATCAACAATCAATCTTGGAGAAGAGGATTTGTATGATATATATGGAGGGCCCACATATCGATTGGCCCACACAACAAATTCAGATTTTCATGGTTTGATCACCTAGAGAATCGAGAGACTACTAGATGACCATATATATTATATACTAAAAGGCCTCTAAAGCCCTACAACTAAGAAAACACAAGGAAGCCTAAGAATGTGCACATATGGCTAAGCCTACACCAGACCCAACACTAACAGCAAGATGCGCTCCCTTCTTTATGGGATGCGCCACAGGCGATCTCCTGTTTGGCTTAGAGTTTCAGGCATTTTTCTATAAATCTCTCACACTCTCTTACCCCTTTTTAAGGGCTTTACTCCCTCTCAACTAGGGTTTACTGACTTGAGCATCGGAGTGTCTCCTATTTTCGAACCGGTGGGTTTTTTGTTGACATCTCCCTCATTTTGCAGAAAAACTCTTTCTAAAAAGCAGCCTGAAGTCACTGTGGATGTTCCTTGCATTAACAATATATAATTGTTATTGTCGGATTGGGATCCACAACAATTAGCTAACAATTTGAGTAATTAATGTGAGAGTATATATGGGACTCACATGTCCAAATAAATTTTAAACTATCTGATCATCTATTCGAGTAAATAGATCTCATATATACTCTCTCACATTAACTGTTTAAATTACTAACAATTTAGACAATTAATTACCGTAAATCTCATATGTCCTTATCACGCCATTTTGCAAAGGAATTTCCATGCCTATAAATTAAAATAATTGGAACCGAAAGTTCCTGATAACGACTTCAATCCTGTATATTTTACTTAGGCCCCATGGTAAAATTCTGTTCACCGACTCTTTCATGTTTTTTACTTAAATCATGCTTTTCCTTAAAAGAAAAGACAAATTAAAAAAGAAGACAAGCATAAGGGAGCCTGTGGTACGGTAATGTTGGGATTGCCTCTTAGCTAGGGTCCGTTTGTGATCCTAAAAGCAGTAGTGTCATTGTAAAAAAACAAAAAAACGAAGATCGATCGTGGGGTTTCTTTGCTATTTCAGTATGTATATATATATATAATACCCTTATTGACTGAGAATTGGGCGATTATACTTTTTTGTTGTTAAGGAAAACATTAATCTTTGCATTAGGGCCACAAGATCAATCTTTACATCATAATTAAGGCGACTTTTCTCCAACCATAACGCTTAAATTTTAAATAGGCTTGCGGTTGGCGCGAGCTTGCTCTATTGAGTTTAGCATGAACAAGCTATGGAGTAGCCCAGTCTTGAGGCAATTATTCGAGAGATTCAGTTTGGTTTAGTTTCAATTAGAGCTGGACTCGTTAGGATCCGTGTTTCAATTCCAACAGATCGATCTCTTTACAACTAAACACATTAAAATTGATTTTGGTTAGGGCCAGTTTAGACTCACCAACCTTCAAAGACTAGTTCGTCTTTCTAATTAATCATATAGAATTAAGTGGCTTATGTTAGCTTGAACAATATGTTTGATTTGATCTTAAATCATGAATCTTTAAGCAATTTGCCGCTTACTACTAAGAAAAAAAAAAACAAACAACAACAACAACTTTCCATACGTACTAGAAATAGAAGGCCAAATTCTTTTAGCCCCGGTTAACAAGAGATTAATGTAATGCCCACAAAAAGTAATACGCTATCAATAAAGAGTAACTTCTAGCTTTTACTTACGTCTCTTATTGTTTGACCTCAGTTCGTTCTTCTTTTTGCATTTTAGCTATCTTTTTTAAAAAGTATTAACATCCGATTCTGCATTTTAATTATTCATTTTCATTATATATAGAGAGAGAGAGAACAAAATTGTAATTTTTTATTAATATAACTAAAAATTTGTTGAAGTACAGTAGTCAACAAATTTGTTGAGTTACCTGTGCTTATATATGAGTAGACTTGCCATATATATGTGCTCAGCAAATGTGTCTTTCACTTTTGCCCTATATTTATGAGTAAACTTGCCAACTAATAAATTAAAGGAAAAAAATTATATTTAGCTCTTAAGTTTTCATCCTATTTGGATTTAATCATTTAGTTCCCAATTTTAAAGAGTTGGTCTTTAGGTTTTGTCCAAGTTTAAAATAGATCTCTCTATCATTTACTTCAAAGTTAACAGTTTGCCATATGCTACACAAGTTTCATTTAACATGTCAACGTTTATATAAGTATTCTAATGCAATGCAATGTTAGTATATACAAGTCATTCATAAATAATAATAAAAAAATCCATAATAACAAAAAAATTTTTTGCTTAAAACTAGAGAAATAAGACACTTATTTTTCATCTTATGTGTCGTTTGTTATTCTTCGTCTCTATGCGGTATACGTTTGAAGCAGTAGAGCGAGGCAAAGTGGGACAACGTGTTAAACGAGACATATGTAACATATGAGAAACTTAAATTTTGACAATAAAATAATACAATGACCTATTTTAAATTTGAGCAAAACCTAAGGATTGTATTCTTGAAATTAAAAACCTAATAACTAAATTCAAATCAGATGAAAACCTAAGAGTTAAATATGATTTTTCCTTAAATAAAATAAATGAACCATACCTTTTTTTGATGAATAAATGAACTATAATTAACTTGCACGTATATATTAACCCCAACTCCAAGGCTTTTCAACTTTCGTGACACCCATGCACAACTACAAGTCTACAACATATATTAAACATGTCCTAAAACCCTCAAAACCCAGAAAACCTTTTTTTTACTTTCTTTTCTGCGAAGACCTCTCAAGAATTAGAGCAGCGGTGGTGATGATGATGCATCAAGGTGGGGCCAGGCTCGGCGGTTCCATGATGGCCGCGTTGGGCCCATGCCTCGATCTTCTCTCACTCTGCTAGCTCCAATGCTACTGCCCGTGGCGTGGGCGTGCCGAACTTCAGCGCAGCGGCGCAGCCACAGCAGCAAGACGTGGAGAATGGTATGGGAAGCATTACTACCAGTACGGACGAGAAGGAGAAGAATCAGATTGTGAGTTTCTAGGGTGTGCCATCCGGGATGATTCTGAAAAAGGATGGCACCGAATGGAGGTGGACCTGCTTTAGGTACGTACCTATATATATAGGTCTTTGTAATTTCAATCAGGTTGTTGTGAAGAGCGGGTATTTTACACTCTCTAATAAAAAGTTAACATGTCACTTTTCTCACAAATAACTAAGAGTATGTCCGCGCACAATTATATCCTCACATTCAAAGAAATTATCTCTTTTTCGATCAAATGCAGCAGCTCATTCAAGAGAAATGCAACCACCTTCAATCACCAATAAGAGGGCTGAAAGCAAAGAACGAAGGAGATGATGAAGGTTATTTCTGCCTGAGATACATAAGATCTCAAGTTTAAAGTTCCTTTGGTTGAAGGTGGCAATTGGCACTAATAGTTGAAGATAACCATGCATGCTAGTTAAATGGGACTTCTCGAGCAAGAAGAAAAAGGGTATCCTTTAATAAGGTTAGGATTGTGTGGATTTTCATTTTTGGTTAAGTGTATAAAAATATGATGTGACAGCTTTTTATTGGAGGATGTAAATGACCTAATTTATACTATGTCCTAATAGTGGGGTGATTGGGTAGTATTAAATTTTGGGTCTTACCCTTTTTATTTTTGAGCACTTTAAATTGTACATGTTTATCCTATTCTTTTCTCTTGTATTTTGATTGTGGGGGATCTGTGCGGCATAGCAAATTTCTTTTGAATCTCTGAAATACACCATTCTTTTTTTCTTTTCTTTTTTTTTCGAATCTCTGAAATATACATGTATTATAAATATAAATTATTAGAAGGGATTTCTATATAAGGATTTTTGAATTTTGGTGTATTATTATAAATTTGTTTTGTTTTGTTTACGAGTTTTTTTTTTTAAAAAAAAAAAATTATTTATGGATATGTCATTTTAATTGAAAACAAGATTAATGGTATTGATTTAATTATGTTGTGGTGTGTCGTGTGTGTATTGACCATGGAAGCCATGGGGGATGTACCAAGCGGATGTTTCAATTGATCTGAAAAAGCACCACGTACGTGCCCAAGACGTTTATGGATAAATTGGCTTATTGGACCGTCAAAGCCCTCAGGTGGCCGACTGACTTATTTTTTCAGGTACTTATTTTTTTTTTCTTTTATATTATTTATGAGTAGATTAGTCTTTATTACTAAGATTCGGCTTGTATGCGGGAGAAAAGGCCGTAGGAAGAAGAAACCACAAGTAAACTAAATTTTATTGGCGTTATCCAATGTTTTCATGTTTATACTATTTGGTTTTATAAGCGGTTGTGTGCAACTCATATTAGATGATGTAAAGTAATAGCTAGGTTTACACCAAATCCAGATAGTAAGAGCTCTTTTTTTTTTTTACCAAGTATTTATGAAGATTGTTTTCTATTAAAATTTTTATAAACAATATTATAGTTGATTTTTTTAATATTATTTACGAATACACAAATAGGGTTACATTTTTTTTTTTTGCTAAGTATTTATGAAGAACAAAAGTTTGCTTAAAATAGTATTCTATTATTCTTTAATAATATTTACAAATACACATATTGAGTTACATAATCTTTTATTTTTGGCAAGTATTTATGAAGAACATTTTTTATTAAAAATTTTATAAACAATATTAATAAAGTTAACTTCTTTAATATTGTTTACGAATACACAAATCGGGTTACATAATCTTTTATTTTTGGCAAAGTATTTATGAAGAACAAATGTTTTCTTCAATAGTATTCCAATAAAGTGTTTAAAATCATGAAGGATTTTAGCCAATTCTCTTGAAAGATTCAACTGTTATACATATATGATATATGATATAATGTTTTTGTAAGAAAATCCCCTATATGGTATAACCTATATGCCACATGTATATATAGTTTATTATTTTTATTAATAAATATTACGGTGTACAGTAATTTATTCCACAATATGTTAATTAAGGTTATGGAATCAACTGTAATTGCAAATTGATCTAATTGCAATTAAATTAATTATATATCAAATTAATTTATTTCTTGATGGAAAGAATAATTAAAGTATATAATTAATTGAGGGTTCCTGACCTAGCCTATAAATACATAGCCTGTATATTCCATCAATACGGCTTAAGGTTAGGAATAGATAAAAAGATACCTCTCTATCATATTATTTTCAGGATTTTATTTCAGAAGTTATTTGGTTCACTTGAGCAAATATGGCTTAAGGTAATCCTAAACCCACTTTACTTTTCCGCTGCTTATTTAGCATAATATATTATATTTGTGCTAACATGTGGTATCAGAGCCTTCCCTCAGGCTATTTTGCTCAGTATTAAGTTTATTATTGATTCTCGGTTTGTTGTGTTATTATTCTGTTTTTTCCGATTAAGGGTTATTATTGTAATTATGATTTATGGTTGGAGTTGGCATAGCCGCATACAGCCTTTAGACTTTCCTATTCCCCACACATCCGGTCAAGGCTCCCCACCTTTTGGTGGATCTTTAACCCACCGTGAAAGCCACCGCAAGGAGTGGTGTCACTGCCACATAAGGAAGGCCACTGGACTCTACCCATTCCTGTGACTGGCTCTTAACAGCTGCGACAACTCGCAAGGGCCGCTGGGGTTTTGGGTGAACGGCGTGGCTTGCTGGGCGGCGGCTTTCGTGGCCGCCGCATAAGGTTGATTGACAGCCCTGGCGGCTACCAGCGGCGTTTTGCCGCATGCAGTAAGCGGTGGCCCATACGGGTCTCCTGCGATCGACGGCAGCAGCAGCCCTATACGGGCTGCCTTTGGGCTGGATGGAACGGTGACCTCACGCCAGTCTCCACGGTTGTTGGCCGTTAAGCAACGGCCCTAGTGGCCGACGCATGAAGGTAGGCGGCGCAAGCAAGGGGGCGGCGGTGCAAGGTGAAGAATAACGGGTCAAGGTTTTGGATTTTCGGGTAGAGTTTCAGACCCATTCAGATTGAGTCAAACGATTTTGGGCCATCGGGTAGGGTATTTTAACCCAAGCCCAATCCAGCAACTCAAAGAAAAAAAGAAAAAAAAAAGGATCATTAAGTGGGCTGACCTGTTTGGGCCAGCCCAATACAGTAGCCCGATCCAAAAGAGCCCGACCCGAAAGTGGATTGACCCAATTTAAGGCCCTATCCAAACTGTAAAAAAAATAAAATAAAATAAATAAAAAAAAAAAAAGGGATTCTTGGGTGCATGTGGGATTCGAACTTGAGTTCTCTAAGTTTAAAAAGAGCCAACCCAAGACTATCATGCTATACTTCCTTTTATATTTTAGTGCTAAATTTTTATTTAATTTATACTGTTCTGAAGCTATAATTTTTGGATGTTTATCCCATGAAGTTTTATATTTTGTTGAGCATAAATATTTTATGAAAGTATTATGCTATGGAATATTTTGTGATCAACATAAAGATTAAAGTTTTATAATGCTATTATAAAGCAATGAAAATCAAAGTGACTTGGGAATAGCCACAGCATCCCAAGTCACGATGATAATCACGTAAAGAAAATTTTGTAAAACTTTATAAAGGTTAATATTGTTTAATATATATATTATTGTGTGATGCTCAGACATGAGAAAAATTAATTGAGTCATATGTGTTGGTGATTGCTTGTGGTACTATTCTAAAATGCAATATCTAGGAAAGTTCTGTTTAAGGAAAGTCTTGGGATTTACGAGTGTTCGATATGACCCCCCTCACTTAACTAAGAACTTAACTGATTGTGTTTTAAGAATATTGCCTACCCCACCTTCATATTGATTTGTTTATTATTCTTGGTAGATGTTAATGAAGTAGTAATTATTATAATATTTTTGGGAAAGCCACAGCATCCTGATTTTATAATGATAATTGCATCAAGAATATATACGTGAACTTCATAAGGAAAATTAACATCGTGTTGTAATTAATTCATAAATTTAATTACTAATCCTCACAGGGACATTTTTATTTTTATAACTTAATTAGAATAAGATAGTAAATTTAATATTAAAAATAAAATTTTTCTTGTTTGCCCACAGGTACAGAGAATTTTGTTTATTAATCTTTAAATTTATTAGTCCTATTAATAAAGAGTAAATTTCATGCGTAATGTAACATTTGCCTACAAGTAGGTTGAAATTGACTATTAAATTGACATTGGTTAATTTAAATAAAGTTATTTCATTTTTCATAGCATTTAAGTATATGATTTTTCTTGGTCATTGCAGCTATTCCTACTGCTTTAGTTATTGGTATTTTATATTCCAATGCTTAACAAATTTTTTGACTAAAAAAAAAATGCTTCTTTTCACATTGGGATGCTTGGAACTCGATCTGGCGCTCTGTATGAACAAACCCATCCGTTCTCACAGAATCAAGTACGCCACATGGGATTTATAAACATGAATGGTGGGAGTGATTTAATCGCATAAATTTGATGTTCATGAAATCTCATGTCACCAAAAGCATCATGGTTTTGTTCATGAATGTTTTAATGCCAAAATTTTTATAAAGGCTGTTGAAGACAATTTAGTGAGTTTCAATAAAGCTTTAATCAGCACCCTAATGGAAAAGCTTTCAAATGTGCATGAACACATTATGGAAATGAAGGACATGATAGTTTAACTTAAGTCCCTAAAGATTAAGATTTTGAGTTACTCTTGGTCTATTTTATACTGGATTCTCTTTATTCTAAATAAGATATTTTTTTAAAAAATATCTTATCACACACATATGAATAACGGTCAATAAATGAATTTTCTGACCATGTGTGTTTAAGAAGAATAGAGACTAAAACATGAGAAATCCGATAATGTTTACATGGTTACTCATGCTAAAGAAAAAACCAATAAAAGTAATCATGCCCAACAGTTAAAGCAGAAGGACAAAGTGCCAATAAAGTATAATGGCAATCAAGATACTTGTTTCTTCTGCAAAAGGGAAAATACGGGCATATAAATAAAGATTGCATAAAGTATCAGAAATGACTTCAAATAAAGGTAATCTCATATATCTAGTGTGTCATAAATCTCTTTTATTGAATCTCCTAAATACGTTATGGATTGATCCTGGTTTAACAATCCATGTAGTCAACACAATGCAGGGTTTCTTAAAGTAAATAGTGTGTTAGAACTTAGAAAATAAGACCTTCACAATTGAAGGTAGTTGGGACCACTAGATCAATTTTCAAATTCAGTTATGTTTTAGACCTCAATAATGTTTTTTATATATTCCATAATTTTCAAGAAAATTTAATTTCTAGTTGTTAAATCAAATTTCAATATTATTTTTTAATTGAAATTTTTATTTGGGGTGGAATATTGTTGATGGTCTATTTTTTAAAATTGATCTAGATCCCAACTTTGAAAAATTAATTATTTATTCCTGCATATTAATGTTGGCATAAAGTGGAGTGTTGTGAATGAAAAATCCTCTTTATTATGGCACTGGAGATTGGAATATATCTCCATGAAGAGAATAAAAGGTCAGTAAATAATAGAGTGTTTTATAACTCTTGAATTTTACTATCTTCGGTATTATATGGACTGCATTAAGAAAAAGCAGACCAAGTAGACCACTAAAGGTGCCAAAATGGATTTTTGAGATTCTTGAGATCATATACATTGATAGTTGTGGACCTTTTCATATTTCTTGCCTAAATAATCAAAGATATTTTTATCTCTTTCATTAATGACCATAAAAGATTTATGTATCTCTATCTTTTAAGTCTGAGACATTAAATGTTTTCAGTACCTATAAGGTCAAAGTAGAGAAACAAAAGGAAAAGAAAATCAAGATCGTAAGATCTAATATTGGCAAATAATATTATGGTAGGTACACATAAAATAGACATAATTAGTAATTCTAATATTCTATTGTTCTTCTTATAATCCTTGAGTTGTTGAGTCTAATTTCTAAAGAATGTTGAACTTAGTGGGAGTGCTTATCTTCAAATAATTGAATTAGAGGAAGCATGAGAGTTAACTAAATATCCTTCAGATGTACGATGTTTGATTGTGCTTGGGAAAAATCAAATTGACTACCTTGAGCCACAATCAGTTTCAAAATAGTCAATTCATGAAGAACAAGTTTAAAATTAATCTACTCAAACTTTGCAAAATGCAGAAGAAGTAGGATTAAGAATATACTCTAGAATAAGGAGACCAACAATTCATAGTGATTATGATGTATAACTTCAAGAGTCTGATTGTGATGTCAGACATAAAGATGATCCAAAATTGTTTTCACAAGCCATAGTGGAGATAACTCCATATTGTGGTTTGATGCTATAAAGGAAGAGATGAAATTCATAGTGTCTAGAATCTTGTTGACTTACCAAAGGGTGTTGTAGCCTTAGGCTGCAAAACCTAAAAAGATGCTCCTAGGTAATGTTGAATGATATAAAACTGGACTTATAGCCAATGATTTTACTCAAAAAAAGGAAGGCATTGGTTATCTTGAAACCTTCTCTCCAAAGTCTAAAAATGATTCATTTATGATAATCATGATAGAAGTAGCTCATTTAGATTTGGAGCTATATCAAACAAATGTGAAAACAACGTTCTTGAATGGGGATCTTGAAGATGAGGTTTACATAAGACAACCTAAAGGTTTTAATGATAACAGTCAGAAGTCTTGCAAATTAAAGAAATCTATGTATGGGCTAAGACAAGTCTCCCATGAGCGTATACAAAATTTTACAAGGTTATTACCTCATACGGTTTTATTGAGAACATTGTTAATCAATGTATATACCTCAAGGTCAGTGAGAGTAAAGTAATCTTTCTAACCCCATATGTAGATATTATCTGCAAGTTATGATTTATGTTTGCTACGTATAGTTACTCTCACTAAACTTTGAAATGAAGGATATGAGTAAAGCCTCTTATATCATTGACATAGAGATTTACAGAGACAAATTAAATAATATTAAGACTGTCTCTGAAGGTCTACATTGAAAAAGTTTTGGGGAGATTTGGAATGAAGAACTGTGCACCTTTAGTAGCACCTATTACTGAATTTAATGGGGATAAATTCAGTAAAGATCAATGTCCCAATAATGTATTGGAACAAGAGCATATATAAGATATTTTATATGCATCTGCAGTATGCAGACTAATGTATGCACATGTGTGCATTAGACTTTACATTGGACTGGTAGTAGGTCTATTGGGTCAATTGAGAGCTGCAAATAAAAACTTGCGATATATGCAAGGAACCAGAGCTATAATTTAACCTAAAGATACACTTACAATTTGGAGGTGGTTGGTTATTAAGATTTAGATTTTGCTGAATGTGTAGGTAGTAGAAAGTCTACTTCATGATATATTTTTTTGCTAAAGAGTTATATCCTAGAGATGCAATAAGCAAACTTTGCTACATCTACCAAGACAGCAGAAATTATTACATGCTATGAATTCATTACACATGCATTATGGTTGAGACATTTTGTTAAAGGTCTTAAGATTGTTGTTTTTATAGTTAGACCCATAAAGATATTTTGTGATAATTTTACTACATGTCTCTTTTGTAAGAATAACAAGAGTAGAAGCAGAAATAAGTATATTGACATAAAGTATCTTAATGTGAGATAGAAAATTAAGAGACATGAAGTATCTATTGAGCATTTAAGTACTGAATTAATGATTGTGGATCTCATGACTAAAAGTTTACTAGTAAAGCAGTTTATAAGTCATGTGGAGCATATGAGAATCATTGATTCATTTTTATAATTAGTATTTTTCTCTAATTGGTCTATAGGCATAAAATTATTGTTATAAAGATTTATTGTGCACATTTCTTTACATTTTGTTCATGGGGATAAATAAAGTTAGACCCGAATGACTTAAGGAAGTTCATTCATAAAGCTTGACTTCCATAAATACTCTACAAGGAATTTACAGCATGTAATACATGGAAGGGATGGACCTATTATATAAGGGAAATGCTACATTCATTCTTTTGTCCTTTCTCTCATCCATCTATTTTTCAAAATCACCATTGCGATCTGTGGTTTCATGATTTGTCCACACATGGGGACCACAAATCCAATAGTAATTTTGAAAAATAGAAGGGATAGGAGAAGGACAATGGGTAGATGCTATAGCATTTGTCCCATTTATATAATTGGGTTTTACCGCCATTGATATTATGTAAAGGCATTCCTTGTATGAGTTGGGAGGATTCCATAAGAGTTGTTGGAATTGCTATGGCATACCTAAAGAACCTAAGAGCATTTTCTCATCCGGCTCCCTACTATAGGGATATCCCTATAGTAGGAGCCAAAATGGATTTTTGACCATTTTATTGCTCACATTCCGGCTCCCTACTTGAGGAAAAAAAGTAGGGAGCATGAAATGGCTTCCTACTAGTAGGGAGCCATTTTCACTCCCTACTCTTTCTTTTGTTTATAATAAAATATTAGTTTCTCTTCATACTTTTTAATTTTTCCAATTTTATTTGTTTTTCCCTTTAGAGAAAGAATTAATTTTTTTAAAAATATTATATTTAAATGAAAAAGTCCAAAGTGGATCCCTAAAGTAGGGGGCCGCGATGTAGGTGTTTAGAAAAAAGTGGGCTCTCTAAAGTAAAGAAAACTGATTTTACTCCCTACTTTGAGGATAAAAATAAAGAGCCGCATGGAGGAATGCTCTAACACCATAAGAACATATGTCATAAAGGTCAAGTGGGAGAATGTAAGAAAATTCCGTATACGGTATGACCTATATGCCACATGTATATATAGTTTATTATCTTTATTAATAAAGATTATGGTATATGGTAATTTATTCCACAATATGTTAATTAAGGTTATGGAATTAACTGTAATTGAAAATTGATCTAATTGCAATTAAATTGATTATATATCAAATTAATTTATTCCTTGATGGGAGGAATAATTAAAGTATATAATTAATCGAAGATCCCTGACCTAGCCTATAAATGCATAGCCTGTGTATTTTATCCATACGGCTTAAAGTTAGAAATAGGTCAGAAAATACCTCTCTATTATATTATTTTCAGGATTTTATTTCAGAGGTTCTTTGATTCGCTTGAACAAATATGGCTAGAGGTAATCCTAAACCTACTTTACTTTTTCGCTGTTTATTTAGCATAATATATTATGGGGAAAAATGCACTTTATCCCCCTAAAGTATACTCATTTTTGTAATTCGGTCACCAAAGTTTAAAAAAGTGACAATATACCCCCTCAAAGTTTTAAG
>FXXK01001057.1:3742-24984 GCA_900184695.1 Betula pendula
ATCATATTATTATTATTTTTTTTTTCATACAATGGTCGATTTCTAACAGTTTAAGCTATTCAATAGGTTATTATAAAATACTATTACCACTTTATCGATTAAAAGCTACTTTTTAGCAAAAAAATGATGTTAGCTGTAAAAATGTATATAAATAGAGAAAATTACTTCTTTCAGTTCATGGGGTTTGGAATTTAACCAAACTGATTACTGGGAATATCAAAAGATCTTAAAGATCCTTGAGGTAATAGTATTTTAACTTATTATACAGAGAAAATCTCTCTATGTCCAAAATGGTCTATATCGTTAGCTGTGTGATAAAAACTGTTAGATGCCCCGTGAATTCACGTTACGACCAATCGTTAATGGACATGTAAAATAATTGATGACTCAATATATAAAATTACAAATTTGTCCAAATAAAAAAAATTTAAAATTTAAAAAGGGAGTCAATCTCCCCTTACTTGTGCGGATTGGCACCACCCAGAAAGGAACAGCTTCCTCTCACCATATGAGGTGCGATCGACCGCTCACTCTAAGGGGAGGCCATCCCTCATAAGGTGAGAGGCGATGGATTGCCCCTCACCAAGTAAGAGGTGAACACCGCTTAAAGAGGGGCTATTCCCTCTTCCCTTTTTTTTTTTTTGGATAAAATTATAATTTTATACATATTGAGTTATTAGCCCTACTACACGTCAATTGACAATTAATTGTGATGTAGATCTATGTGTGTATCTAATCGTTTCTATCAAACATCTTAGGACAATAATTATTTTAGATGTATAGTTTATCTCAAAGATCTTTAAGATACTTTAGATATTCTTGGTGATGAGTTTGGTTACAATTGCAAACCAAAAGACTAAATAAATAATTTACCCTTTATGTACACAAATTTGTTCAACAATTCAAATAAATTTGAGAGGGTGCCAACATGTTGTAAATAATCAATTCATTACACGGAAAAAAATGGGTAAAATCCCAGAAATATTGATAGCATGTGTCATGTTATAATATATAGAAAAAGAAATAAGAGAAAAACACTAGAAAAGGAAAAAAAATTAAAGAGTGTAAAGTGTGTACTCATGTAGGAACGAGTGTGGATGAGCTTTGTAAAAATTTAGACCATCTCTCTTTTAGTGCATAATTCTAATATATATATATTATTTTTAAAGTAATTAGTGCATAATTCTTATTCGGGTTACATGTCCCAGCGGAACTACCAATTCAGCCCCCCAATATTCAAAATGTTCCCTTTTTTAAAAAAAAATAATAAAAAATATATATCTTTACAATTCTTTTAAAATAAAATTTTATCCTTCTATATATATATATATTTTTTTATTTCGCTCCCTACATTTAAAATCCTAGTTCTGCCCTTTGTTACATGACCATTTTTGTACTTGTTTCAATTTTATCACATTTTTGTAAGATACAAGAATCTAATCTTTTTTCCATTCAATTTTACTAGATGTCTTTAAGAGGACATGAATCACATAAATTAAAAAGATTTAAGAGAAACTTCACATAACCTTCTGAACTTCCTTTATATTTGCAATCACTTTTCATAGTTTAAAAACTCTTAATTTAGTGTATCTTACTTTCAATTTTTTACAATGTTACCAATCATATTAAGATTTGAGGTTAAATTAGTTGAATGGTAAAATAACCCTTATATCCCAATAAATTTGATTGAATTACCCTTAAGTTACAATTATTATTATTATTTTAAAGTAAAACATTAAAACAGACCTGAAACAGAGCTAACTCATGGCCAGTGTTGGGCCAACAAACCTATAACCAAGGCTAGGCCATGGGTCCACAGACCCACGACCTAGGCTTGGCCATAGGTATGTTGACTTACCCATGGTTGGCCCTAGCCGTGGGTTAGCAGACCCACAGCCAAGGCCAGGCTGTGGCTATGTTGATTGACCCACAATTGACCGTGGGTCTAGTGTGTTTCAATTTGATTTTTTTAATTTTTTTCAAAATACGGGGTATTTTGAGAATTTTCATGTTATCCATTAGGATTTAACAGAAAATTTTTAACAGATAGGTAACATTGCAAAAAATGAAAAGTTGAATACACTAAATTGATAAATTTTGAACTTTGAATGATTATTACAAATGTGATGGAAATTCAAGGGGTTGAGTGAGGTCTTCCCAAAAATTATAATGTGTAACTCATAATCACGAGAGCATTGTTTAGAGCACGATAACTTTTATTATAAATTCATTACAAATTGATAGGCAAGTGGGTGTCGGCCGGTCTTTCGACTAAATCCCCCTAAAAAACATACATGCGGGTCTCCCCGCATGCGGCTCACACCATTTGAGGTGGCCGAGTCTAGTATTCATTCGTAAATCCTATAGTGAAATTGAGACTCTTGACCAGGGGTTGAAAGCAAGGAACTGTTTTAGAGGAAAATGAGTTACTGAAACCATCTAAGACCATCTGAGTAGAGCCAAAACACTAATCAAAACAAGACATTCACTTTGACCAGAGCCACCTGCACTTGCTATTATGGATGCATATCCATTAATTATTATTGTGGTGTGGGTAGAAGTCTGTCTTATTGACAACAAATCATGTTAAATCATATTTATTGTTGTTATGTGTTTTTATTATTGTTATTTATTTAGGAATCTTATTGATAGGAATATCTCTCTATCTTGGTTGAAGATAGACTTATCTTATATTAGTAGTAGTAGAGTTAAAATCTAGGTATAAAGGTCTACTTCACGTGAAATATTATCTTTCTTGTAATATGTCTTTAAATATAACAATATTCATCAATGAAAGAAATCAGTCAAGAAAATTATCAAACCTTGAGTTTATAAGAGTTGAGAACACTTCTAATTACTCATAGGAGGTCCAAAATTCATCGAAAATCCTACCAATCTATCTTTCTTTTTAAGTTATCATCCTACGTTACGTACGCATGTAACATTTGCCTACTCGACTAGCCTGGAAAGCAATTTTCTCTTTGATCTACCTCTAACCTAAAATAGCTTTCGCTTGGTTCACCAAGTAAGCCATGTGAGTCTATTTGCTTGCTCATTGCTATAGATTAAAGTAGAGCCAAAACCGTTAATCGAAACAAGACATTCACTTTGACCAAAGCCACCCGCACACGCCTACCCGACTAGCTTGAAAAGCAATTCTCTCTTCGATCTTCCTCTAACCTAAAATAGCTTCACTTGGTTCGCCAAGTAAGTCATGTGAGTCTCTTTGTTTGCTCATTTCTCCCACTGCCTACCCTTCGATTGGAGCGCTATTCGACCCGGTCTGATTGCATTTCTTGACCACTTGGTCCGCTTTCGTTCTTTCCATTCAATATGTCATTCCAGTTGCATTTGTTCTATTTAGCGTTCTATTCAGCCAGGCCATATACTCGAGGACGATGCCAAGAAGAAGCAAGCTGATCTCCGCAAATGGTTCATTCAGGAGAAAGTTGTCTCTTAGAGCACTGGTATCAGATACCCAACCATTTTCCCTAAATTTAGGGAACAAAACTACTTTTTGATTCCCTATAAAAAAACACTCCATAGCAGATTCTCTTCCCTTTCCCTATATCAATTAAATACTATTTCTCTACTCTTATTTAAATCTTTTTTCTCACTTTCCCATTTTTGTCACTATTCCCTTCAACTTTTACCAACTACCACTTTCCAACCGCAATATTTAAGTTGCCTTATTTTTTACACCTTATTTTTTTTCCTTTTTTTTTTCATACCAATTTTTGACCTATTTTTTATTTTTTGTTTTTATTTTTGTTTCTTTTATTTTTTGTCATGCGATGGTATTCAACGTAGAGAAATTTATGGTATTTATGTTGTCTTGTTTTTTACCTCTTAAGTGTATTTATGATAGTAAATACGTATATGATTTTATTGTTGGCATTTTGTGATAGTAAATGGGAATATTGATATACAAAATCCTTAAACCTTTAGTGCCAACCATTTATTAGCCATTGCCAACCAACCATAAATGCTAATTTTGCATTAAAAGCTATGTGAAAGAACCGATTGTTTCTTCATTGCAACCAATCTGGGTTCTATTACTTTCTTTTTATTAAATGCTATTTTGCACTTACCCCAACCATAAATGCATTAATTTTGCATTCAAATTTTATGTGAAAGAACGATCAGTCCTTCGGTGCAACCAGCAACCAACGAAACAAATCTCTATTGCAACATTGTTAAATATTCTGCCAACCATTTAGCCGTTGCCAACCAACCATATTGCATTAATTTTGCATTAAATGGTTATGTGAAAAAACGACTGGTTCTTCATTTCTTCAGTGCAATCAACCAAACCTGCTTTCTTTTTATCAAATCTTTTCCGATAGGTTCTTCTGCACTTTTCAATAGAAAGTTTTGTGTGAGGGAATTTTTCGGTAGCTTCATCACAAACAAACATTTTGTGTTCTTTCAATCTAAATAAGCCCATTGCTTCACTGATTTTGATCCATTTCAATACTATTTTTCCTCTATGGATCATATTCTTAAACTTGATAGCTTTCTATATGATTCTTCCTCCGATGATGAGTTGGAAATAATTTCAATTTATGCTATGGTGAAAGAACGATTGGATAGCGAAGGAGGATCACGATCACGCCGTCGACGTCGCAATACTATTTGGCGTAATTCTTTGCAAGGCCAAGAAAACCTTTTCCGCGACTATTTTGCTAAATCGCCAACATATCCTCCCAACAAATTTCGAAGGAGGTTTCGTATGCGTCGTGACCTTTTTATGCGCATCCACGATGCAGTAATAGCTCATGACACATATTTTGTCCAACGAAGAAATGCTGCTGGAATGATCGGATGCTCTTCCCTACAGAAGATGACTGCCGCAATTAGAATGCTCGCTTATGGAGTAATTGCATATTTTATGGATGAATATTTACGAATTGGAGAAAAGACTGCAAGGGATAGTTTTTTTGGATTTGTTAAAGCGGTGGTTTCAATTTTTTTTGCCCAGTACTTAAGGTCGCCAAACGCAAAAGATGTTGCTAGATTCCTAGCAATTGGCGAAAGTCGTGGATTTCCAAGGATGCTAGGAAGCATCGATTACATGCATTGGAAGTGGAAGAATTGTCCAAATGCTTGGAGAGGTATGTACACTGGCCATTATCGTGAACCAACACTTATTTTGGAAGCCGTGGCGTCCTACGATCTTTGGATATGGCATACTTTTTTTGGGTTACCAGGGTCTCATAATGATAGCAATGTGTTAGAACGTTCTGATGTATTTGCCAATCTAGCTGAAGGGCGTGCTCCTTCAGCCAACTACTCAATCAATGGTCATGATTATATAATGGGATACTATCTTGCCGATAGTATATGTCCTCCATGGGCAACATTTGTAAAAACAATTCATGCTCCACAAGGAAATAAGAGAAAAAATTTTGCTGCAGCTTAAGAATCAGCAAGAAAGGACGTAGAACGGGCATTTGGAGTGCTTCAAGCACGATTTGCAATTGTTCGTGGGCCTGCACGATCATACGAACCTGAAATGCTTAAAGAGATTATGATGGCGTGCATAATATTGTACAACATGATCGTTGAGGATGAACGAGATTTATATCTTGAAGCAGATGAATTCGATTATGAGCAAATCAACGACATTCCACTCGAACCACCATCACATGAGCATACAATTGAACTTGTGGACTTCATACAAAATCTTCATCGTATTAGAGACCGAGAAACACATTCTCAACTCCAGTCAAACTTTATCGAGCATTTATGGCAAATACATAGCCAATCGTAAGAAGTTATTATCTCTAAATTATGTAAGCCTTTTATTATTTATCTTGAAGTTCTAGAGTATGATTTGATTTTTATTAACTGAATTTTTACATATTATGCTATGCATGCTTTTGTTTTTTTGGGCTTCAAGAATGATTTGATCTGAATACTATGCTACTTCTTTTTTTTTTATGCTACATTTTTTTTTTTTGCCTCATCCGGTTGTGACTCTCTTGAGTTGGATCGGACTGGAGGCAGCAGTGCCGTAATGTATTTTCTAGGTATGACAGTGAGCAGCAAGTATTTTGTTGGTTAAGTCTAGTTTTTGGTTTATCATTAAGAAAAATGCTAATTGCAATCAACATATTGAAAGATAAGGAATAACATTTCTCTAAAAAAAATAAAAAGATAAGGAATAACAGGCAGGAAACGTACTCTGCCTTCCCCATCAAAATTTTTAGTCACCCCTCCTCATACTGCTTTCTAATGATCAAAGTTTCCATATCCCAACTAGCAAAAGAGCCACCAAAAAAGGTTAGTTAATCCTACATATTAGTTAATCCTACGCTTCTGCATGATTTCCATATGGAGAGATTGAACATATTCAAGCTGAATTGGTGACAAGTAGGTTGTATCCATCAACATAATTTCTCTTTCATCTTTCTTTTGTTCCCTTGCCTATTTCCTATGTTCAATCTCAAGCTTTTGCTTTCACAATTTCTTCTTTCTTAAATTCAACCTCAAGCTTTTGTTTCTCAATACGAATCATCTCTTCCTTTGCCGTATCAATATTTTGCTTTCTTCCTCATATGATCTTTTCTTCACTTCCGTTAATCCAATCAAAACCTCCATCACGATCTCTTTCTCTCCACAATCTTTGCTCTTTCTTTTTTTTTTCTCTCTCTTTTGCGGCCTTCTTGCCTATAGGTCTCTCCAAGTCTACAATAACATTTTCATCATCATTGTCTTCCCTAGATGTATCACAAGTTGTAGGAGAAGAAGAACTTGTATCAATAGATTTCCTTCTCAGCATTGCCTTGAATTGGTTCCATTTTGGCACTGTCTTCAACAAGTTCCAACAATGTTCAAATTGAAATGCGATGTTATATTCGTTCCGGTACATATCCTTTGCCAAATTAATCTGAAATATATATATATATATTAAAAATTGAAATTATAAGAATCTTGAAACAAAAGAATGGTTAGTTTACACTGCTAGTAACAATTTATTTTTACCTTGTCTTGCTCACTAGTACCACTAGGATTCCTTGTTTCAATTTGCGCCAAGTACCCACAGAATTTGTTGGTGAACTTTTGGATTGATGACCACCGATTTGATAAAGAATGAGCCGTACGTTCCACCGTGTTTTCTTTCTTGTTCTCGTGGTAGTTTAACGTAATTTTATCCCAAAATTTGTTGCCTTTTTGATCATTCCCTTGAATTGGATCAATGCTAGTATTGAGCCAAGCCTTTACTAGTAAAATGTCTTCTTCAATAAAGAAGTTTGATTTTTTAGTAGATGTCATTTTAGGTTGGGATGGAGTTTCCTTGTAGTTTTGCAACCCCGATTGTAAGAGCGTTGTGAAGCTTTGGTACTCGTCTTATGAATCCATGAGGGTAAACTACCAAACAACACTATTACATAGACATATTGTATGTAACCATGTAGAAAATAAATAAGAAATACACCATACGGGGCAAATCAAACTATAGAAAACAAAACAAACTATAAAAAGGAAAAATATTTCAGTTTGGTTCTAATATTAGAAATGGATGAGGCTATTGACAAAGTCATTTTTATTTTAACTTTATCGATTTAATCAGTTGGAGCAATACACCAACCACAAACATTAAAGAAGTATCATTTAAGTCATTTTTAAAGTATTCGATGGGCTAAAGAGTACCCCATTCAACCGGTTGCCATCCATTTCTAATGTACTAAAGGGTGAATACATGTTGATAAAGTTAACAATTTCTGTGAATGCAATTGTGATTCTTTACTTTAACTGTTCCACGTTTGTCGACATTCTAAGTGCTACTAGAAATCCTGATTTGATGATTCACCAAGGGGTATATATCAGAAGAAAAAAGCTAGATCAACACAGCTTAAAAAAGGTGGGAAGTAGAATGTAAACATTATCTTGACACGGCCTCCACCTTGTTCTTAATGCTAATGACATGTACATCTGTTTTAAACCACATAAAGTCTAGTTTACGCTTTTACACACGAAAGCCATCATCTACTCCTACATGAGACAGTAGCAGTACCGCAAGCTCTGCCTCACCAATATATTTATGGCTCTTTCCTATTGTGTTGTCTCACTTATCCAAAAGTGCCGCAAAAACTGCCTCACCAATATATTTATGGCTATTTCCTTATCAAACTACCAGTAGAATCCATACATAGGTTCAAATATATTTTGGATTTTCTTTTGAGTTCTACAATTTTGCAGAACAATGTGATGAGGAATGGCAAAACAGCAAAGCCCCAATCGTTACACGAGCACCAAAACAGCAAAGCCTCAACCTAAAAGTCCTCATTTGCTCAATCTAATTTAGTAGTGATATATCTACATCATCGTCACACGAGCACCAAAACAGCAAAGCCCTAACCAAAACAGCCAAAAAAGCAAATACCCAAATCTATTCTGATTTTAATTTTTTTTTTTTTTAACAAAAAAAATCCTCTCTTAAATATTCAACCCACAAACAGAAAATCCCCAACCCACAAGCGGCAAATAGAGTCACAGATGCGCAAATGGGGTGACCCATAACTTCAGAAAATCACAGATGCCATTTTCATAAACAGAAAAAAATTAAAACGAGAGAGAGAGAGACATGATGAGAGAGAGGGTACCTATGCTTTGGATTTTCTCCACTACTCCAGCAACTTCCACCGCAAGGCGATGGTGGTCCGATCGTGATCTGCAGCTCCTTCTCTCTCTCGCTCCCACTGTGCAGAAGATGAAAAATGAAAATGGTGAAAGCTTGGGTGTATGGTGCGAGAAACATTTCATATGGAGGGAAAACAAATGGGTACGCGTGAAGTGAGAGAAAAAACCGTATAAAAATTGATTATTATAATTGATTGGGTGGCTACAGTGCTACCCAATGCATTGGGTAGCATTGTAGCTACCCAATGATATAGGGAAGAGAATTTATTTTATTGGGTATTTGCTATTGGGGTCTTTTTATAGTTTTTTTCAAATTTTCCCTATATTTAGGGAAGGGAACAACATATAGGGCATCTGATACCAGTGCTCTTAAAGAGGTTCCCAATACAATTATATAAGTCCAATTCATTGACCATCTCACACCTTCATCCTTCGGTCTACATTTTGGACTAGCTGATTGTATAGATATTATACGTAGATTTTGGGCTTGACAAAAAAATAAAGATCCCAAATGCTCAATGAAATTGATTGTATAGATCTTATACGTTGATAGCCTTTCGCACTCGTGCTTCCTTTTTTTTGAGCACTTTTCACAAAGTTAACCGGAAGGAAGTGATAGTTAGGTAACACTATTCTTCACGTCAATATAATTAATTTTATTTTTTAATATTTTCACCATTAATAAATTGTAGTAAAAAATAATTGACTTAAGTTATCGTCCTTTGCTTTTTTTAAATCTTTCTTCCATTTTTAATTTAGTGGGAATGTGGGGATTGAAAAAATCCNACCCCTTCTTCACCTAATCCTTCGACACCCTACAAAATAACATAAATAATCACCATGTACAACAGAAACACGCATTCATGATATTTTAGTATTTTATACCAATTAAAGATATAAAATAATAAATAAACAAATCAGAATCTAACTGGAGCTTCCGAACTTGCTCTTCAACTCCGTTTACTTTTCCGCAAACTCTCCCACACACACAAACGCTGCCTCTTGACTTTCTTTCACTTGGAAAGAAGAAGACCTTTCTTTGGATTTTCTTGCTCCAGTTTCTCTCACTTTCCCGGGCTTTCTCGGGAACCAAACAGTGCCCCCTAATGGCGAAAGAGCCAGCAGCGGCAGCGGCAGCGGCAGCGGCAGAGGGAGAAGAGGGAAAAGCCTGGGAAGAGGCTCTGAGAAAGATGCTACCGGCGGGAGCACCGTTGCCGGACGAAGAGCAGCTCGACTACTCAATCGCGATCGAGTACCAAGGGCCTCCGGTTCCCTACGAAGTACCCAGGGTCGATCCCCTTGACCTGGACTCCGTTTCGATTCGCACTTCTTCGATGGCTTCGGTTTCGGGCCTGTCCTCTATCCCGGTTGCCATGCCTATCGTTCCGAGGGCCGGGAGGTTCAATAGGAACAGAAATGGAGGTCTTAGTAGTCGCAAAGAGCTGAACACTCCCGTGGAGAGCCAGAGATCCTCTTCGGCTTCGAGAACTCAGTTCGAGCTACAGAGCACCGGAGAATCGGAATTTACAAACGGCATTAGAGATCCGCACTTGGATTCGGTGCGAAAACCTGATGTAATGGAAGGGAAGCGAGGTCCAGTGGTGACGTTCAATTCGCCGAGGGACTCGGAGTACGAAGAGGACGAATCGGATACGTGCTCAGAGTCCGTGGTCGGGTCGCCGATGTCGGCGGCGAGGAATGGCGAGAAAAAATCGTTGAAGAAGCGAGGAGTGTGTAGGAGGTGCGAGAGAGGGAACAGGTTGAGGGAGAGGGAGGCTTGTATCGTGTGCGACTCGAGGTACTGCAGCAATTGTGTGCTGAAGGCGATGGGGTCGATGCCGGAGGGGAGGAAGTGCGTGAGCTGCATTGGGCAGCCGATCGAAGAGGCTAGGCGGTCTGGGCTAGGGAAGAGCTCGAGGATCTTGGCAAAGGTTTGCAGTCCCTTGGAGGTGAAGCAGATAATGAAAGCCGAGAAGGAGTGCGCGGCAAACCAGCTGAGGCCGGAGCAGTTGGTTGTGAATGGGAAGCAGTTGCGGCAGGAGGAGTTGGCGGAGCTTCTGGGGTGTTCGATTCCGCCGCAGAAGCTGAAGCCCGGCTGCTATTGGTACGATAAGGATTCTGGGCTTTGGGGAAAGGTGAAAAAATGGAGAATTTGGATGGTGTTTGTGATTTTGCATTTTTTGTATGTGTTTATTGGTTTGTTGTGTTTATTGTTTTTGAGTGGTTGGATTGCAGGATGGAGAGAAGCCTGATAGAATAATCAGTTCGAAATTGAATGTTGGGGGTAAGCTTCGGCAGGATGCGAGTAATGGGAACACAAAAGTTTACATAAATGGCCGTGAGATCACCAAGATTGAGCTCAGAGTGTTGAAGGTATGTGTGTTTCTCTTTGTATGCGGACTCAAGATTTCCATTTACCAGTACTTATAGTTAACTCAAAAGCTTACTCTGTTGGGAATATGTTAAAATTGATCCTGGTGAAATTGAGTCAACGGATTTAGACCATTTGTCCAGCCATGTGAGTCCCTAAGCAGAGAATTTTTTGATTCTTATTTGTAGAATTGTAATAAATGATTCATATAGTGCGTCAAAAGTTCACAAAATGATTATAATGACCTGGTTTAAAGGAACAACCAATTCAGGTTATATATACGTTTCCTGATTTTTATGAATTTAAAAGCTTTCATTTCACGTATTATATTGAGTTGTTTCCTAGTGCAATATAAGAAGCTCATGTAAAACTTGCCTCCAGCCACTACCCACTTGTCCTGGAACCTGTACATCTTTGATACAGCCCTAACCCTTTAAGAATTTGTGTTTCTGTCACTGCTCCAAGCTGGTTTGTCATTTTGGGTATGTTTTGTAAATAGTGAATGTGAGGGGTTTAGATATATGCAAAAGCTAGAGTTTTTTTTTGAAAGAAAGTGGAGATAATTCAAGAGACATACATTTTTCAATACCAACATCCAAATCATATATAATATGAGAGATTTAAGATCAATGCATTCAGAAGACTAACGGGTCAATGTGGATCAAGCGAAAAAATCAGTTGGAAGAGACTTAGAAAATCAAGTTGACTTGAATTCTTTTATGGAAGTAATCTCGTGTTGAAAGTGACATAGAGGTGGACATACAATGATTTTCAGATTTTGTTTGGTAGGGAAAGCCCTCAAAAAAGTCAGGTCAACTACCATATGTGGTGCCCCTCGCCCCTTCCTCCTATCGTCTTCCCCCTCGTTTCGGCCGCGTAGGTTACCAAAAAGAAGGAGATCCAAATATATTTCTGCAACAAACATTAGAATATGCATCATCTACCTTTTGAAATGTTTTTGTAGTACTGATTAAGCCGGTCTACAAGAAAATTAAGTTACTCTCAATGGATTCTCCACAACGAAATACATTAAGTCTTCTCACGATTCCTTTGGAACATTGGTAAGATGCCCATTAGCCGGTGAATCATTTTCC
The DNA here is from genome assembly GCA_900184695.1 of Betula pendula. Taxonomy (NCBI): domain Eukaryota; kingdom Viridiplantae; phylum Streptophyta; class Magnoliopsida; order Fagales; family Betulaceae; genus Betula; species Betula pendula. Next base: position 15,854 of record FXXK01001057.1, read on the forward strand.
AATTGACAAGCTTGACATCATTTGCTGTTTTTGCACTTCCATTTTTTAGCAAGGTCACATGACCTAAAAAACGCCCCATGTCCCAAATTATGCCTATGGAGGGGGTGAATAAGTGTTTTTTCAATAATCACAACGATCACAACAAATTAATTTATTTATTTGTTGAAGTAAGTAAATTTAAATTTTTTCAACCACACAAAATATCACCGAAATCAAACGAGGCATAAAATAAAGTAGACACAAGAATTTGGTGACAAAGTGAAAACCTCTTGAATTAATTTGTTGAAGTAAGTAAATTTAAATTTTTTCAACCACACAAAATATCACCGAAATCAAACGAGGCATAAAATAAAGTAGACACAAGAATTTGGTGACAAAGTGAAAACCTCTTGAAAAACTCTTAAAAAGTAAAACCACTCTGTGGCAGCTAACTCTTGAAAACTTATCCACTATAAAAGAAACAATTACAATCAGTTTATACTTATAAAAATTTTGTAGTAAAAATTTGACTTGTACCCAACAAACAACTTGTTTGTCTTCTACTGCAATAACTTCAGAACTTTGGCCTTTCTTCAATAAAGCTTCCTCAGCAACCTAGAATTTTGTGACTGAAGGTTGTTTTGTGTGGTTTAATGAAATCAAGGAGAGGTTTGAAAATTAAGGCATAGGAAGATAAAGTCACTCTCCAAGAACACAAAATAATGGCTTAGAGTCTTATGAAATTCGTGGCTTTTGAGACTTATAAAGATGGGGAGAAAACCGATGTTTAAAAGTCAAGTTGTTGGCTAACAATTAAACTAGTCTGAGGTTGTCACCTTTGAACGGGAACTAGTGTAGCACAGCTATCGCATCACGGTGTTCGAATTAGGTTCGAACAATGTTGCGATCAAGGGTCTCAGAGATGGCTTAATAATCATCGCGTTTCAACAAGGTTCAAACGTGATTGCGATTGGGGTGCTTGGTGAAACTTTGTGAAACACTGTGATCCAGCCGCATTCGAACTGAGTGCGATCGCCCTTGGGATCGCACCTTTTGGAGGCTTGAAGTTTTAAAGTCTTGAGCACTCTGATCAAACGGTCTTGCGATCATGACTTTGATCAAGGCATTTAGAAACTTTTTATTGTACTGTCTTCATGCTCTTGTTGGAATGCCCTTCGAACATTCTTGCGATCGAAGCATTTGGACTTGCATGTTGAACTTTGTATGCTATCTTGTTCGTACGCCATGCGATCGATGTTGCGAATGAGCTACTCTGTTCCTCAATTTGAACTACGTTCTTAAACCTTTTTTTTAAGTCTGACTTCAACCCTAAACTTAGACTTACAATACAACAAGTTTTTATGCCTCGTTTGATTTCGGTGATATTTTGTGTCAAACGAGGCACAAAATAAAACGAGGCACAAACTTTTTGATAAGTTTTTACTTATCAAAAAGTTTTGACACTGAATTTGCCAACAACATAAAACCCAACATGACCTAATTAGATCCAGAGTTCTATTTCGTTAAAATGTTTCCTATATAATGTGGATAATTCCTCGGAATGCCCCTAAATATAACATGATCTCTTTATTCATCAAAATAATGTGGATAATTCATATGTAAATATAGGTGAGTTTCTGCATACTATTTGTACATTACTATTTTAATCATTTAAACCAACAAAGACTTTCCAGTGGATGTGTGGGGGAACTTAGAGCCATATGCCTAAAATATGGAGTTATACCTGTCTTCTTGAAAGTATTCAACATAATTGAAGCCTACTTGTATTCTGCTAGAGTGAGACGAGGAAGTGAAGATAAGGTATGATGGGTCCCCTCCAAAAGAGGGTTGTTCAAGGTTAATCCTCCTTGGTTTGTAGTGAAGGGTGTCTCTTTCCTTGAAAGAGTGTGTGGCGGATTAAGGCCTCCTTCGAGGGCAACCTTTTTTGTTTGGTCGGCAAGATCCTTACTGTGAATAACCTTAGGAAGCAACATGTCATTGTGGTGGACAAATGCTACATGTGTAAGAGGAATGGAGAGTTTATGGACCATCTTCTTCTTCATTGTGACGTGGCTTATGTCATTATTTGGATTGCATTTTTCAGTCATTTTGAATTGTCTTGAGTTATGCCTAGACGTGTAGTCAATCTGTATGCTTGCTGGTGGACTTCTGATAGTATGCAGAGTGCCGCTGTGTGAAAGGTGGTGCCTACGTGTCTTTCATGATGTTTATGGAGGGATATGAGAGACGAAAGTGTAGCATGTCTCTTAAAATTTAGGGGAAAAAAAAACATCTAGTTTCTATTTATTTCTATGGATTTCATTTCGCTGGTTGAAGACATAACATGTTAGATGACATGATTGTACTAAGTGCACTCTTATATACTTCCAGTGGACTTGGGTGTGTCCTTTGATTTTTAATGAAATTTGCTTACTTATCAAAAAAAGTGTACTCAATGAGGGTATGTTTGTCTATTTTGTTTCTATATATTTACTACATTAGAAAGAGGATAGAATAGAGATTCTACCCATCCATTTTCTTCTACAATTTTTTGTCTTTTGGAACTTTGTATCTGAAACCCGAAAATCTACACGGTTGCTAAGCTCTTTCTGACATTGACTTCCTTTTTCTCCTCTTTTCTGTTATCCTCCTTTTTCACATTGATTTCTCCATTTTTTGTTCTTCTTTCCTCCTTTTTCTTTTTGTTCCTCTATGCTCTTCTCCTCTAATATAGAGCCTTACTGTGCAGAGGCTAAGTCAGTTGACATTGTGATGCCATCACCGACCTTCTCGTGTGTGCCTATTTGGTATAGCTCCCAGTTGTAGGTGGTAGATCTGTGATTACAGCTGCTGCAGAGCTTGGTTCATTTTTGTCAGTGGTAGTTGGTGGTCACCGGTGTTTTCCGTGGTCATCGTTTTCCGGCGTGAGTGTTGTCTGCCTATGGTGGTAATTGGTGGTTGCTGTTGCCATTGCTGGTGTAGGTTGGTCCCATTGTCTTTCCGGTAGTTGTCAGGTGCTGATCGTTGAGTTTGCCGTTGCCAGAAACCACTAGGGGCTTTGTTGTTCCTAGGTATTTGGTAGCTCGTGCATGGTGTGCCTTATGTGGGTTAAGTTTCTATACCTATCCAAAATAGCGTCTGTTTGGAAAGGAAAGTGAAATAGGGTAATCTTTATCTCAGTTAATTTACTATTATGTTTTCTTTTTTGATCCGATTTAAGTTATTCCGGGTCAACCAATCTGACCCACTCAAGTTGGGTTAAGTCAAACTGATCCGATCTAACCTGTTCAACTTGGGTCAAGCAACCTGACCCATTCAACTCAGATAAAGTCAACTCAACCTTGCCCAAACAAGTTCAATGGGTCAACTTAACCCATGGCTTGATTGGGTGGAAATTGACCTGATCCAGTTCAACTCAGTGCGGTTCAAGGCCTAGAGCACTGATTTTGGCCCAGTACAGCCTGGCTCAGGTTCAATTTAAGTCAGTACAGTCTGATTTCAGTCAGTCCAGTCCAGTTCAGTCGGATTCCAGTGGGTCCAGTCCAGTTCAGTCCAATTCTGGCCGGTATAACCCGATTCAGGCCAATTCTAGTCTTGTACAACCCGGTTTGGGCTACTACAGCCCTGTTCAATTCTGGTATACCTTGGTTTAAGTCCAGTTCAGGCTGGTACAGCCCAATTTAGGTCAAATGTTGATTCTTTCTGTAGTCTTGTGGTTATTACTTAAGCTAGATGTTAAAAATGACTCTTTATATGATGACTTGATGGAGGAAGTCTACATGGAGCAACCATCTTGATTGTTGCTCAGAGGGAGTATCAAAGTAATGTATGCAAGCTGAAGAAGGCGTTATATGGTTTAAAAAAATTATCAAGAGCATGATTGGGAAATTTTCTAATGTGGTATTACAGTTTAGTCTTTGTAGATGTTAGACAGATCATTCGGTGTTTCACTTACATATTGATGTAGGTTACATTTTGCTGGTAATGTATGTAAATGACATTGTATTACGTGAAATGATTCATAGGGGATCGATAGGTTGAAACAGTTTTTGTAGCATCAGTTTCACACCAAAGATTTAGGTAAGTTCAGATATTTTATTGGAATTGAAATTGATAGATATAAGAAAGGTATTAGCCTATCTAAGAGGAAGTATATACTTAGTCTATTAAAAGAAACTGGATTATTAGGTGCTCGACCATTGATACTTGTATGGATTGAAATTAAAATTATTAACTCTTGTAAGGGCCTTGGTCTTTGTGGTAGTCCCATGAGGTCTAAGGTTCGAATCTTCTTGGGTACAAACAATTTTTGGGGCTAGCCTGCCGGCGAAGTCGAGGTATTACCCGATCTGTGTAAAGGGGGCGCTTTACATGGGTCTGAGGTTTACCTGACAAGGGTGAGTTCATGAAGTGGCCTTGCCTTGGAGGGGTTCCTCGTCATCAAAAAAAAATAAAATTATTAACTCTTGAAGGATGAAAGGGAGCTATTTAGAGATCCCGGTAGGTATCTTCAACTTGATGGGAAATTGAATTATCACACTATCACTACGTCAAATATCTCATTTGCAGCAAGTGTACCAAGTCAATTCTTGGGAGCTCTTAAGAGTCTCACACTAGGATGTTGTAACTCATATTCTTCACTACCTTAAGCAAACTTCTGATCTTAAATTGTTATATAGGCCAAATGGGCACCTTAGACTGGAAACTTTTTCATATGCGGATTGAACAAGTTCTCCTTCATATAGAAAATATATTACTAAATACTTCACCTTTTTAGAAGGTCATTTGGTTCATTTGTGTTTGATGTGGTGTCTTTGGTGTGAGAGGAACGAAAGGAGCTTCGATGATTGAGAGATTGGAATATGATGCATATCTCTACTTTTTTTGAGTTTTTAGATTTATGTTATTCTTTCTCTATGAGTTAGGGGTTTTCTTGTATACTTCTTGTGTACTAGGGTTGCGTCCTTCTGCGCTTTGATTCAATATACATTACTTATATAAAAAAAAAGGTCATTTGGTTACAACGAAGATTAAGAAACATGCAATAGTAGACTGATCTATTACATAAGTTGAATACTGGACAATGGCTCAGAGTACTAGCGAGTTGACACGATTGCAACATTTCCTTCAAGAGATTGGCTTTCCAGCTCCAACTTGTCTCCAATTGTTCTTGACAAAATATTATGTGAATGGCTGAATAATTTGGCTTTGAGTTCTGTATATTATATAGATTTTATAAGGATGCTATACATGGAAAGGAAATAAGTTCCTGCATGATTCTAGCCCTATACATGTAAACTATAATTTGTCAAATAATATATATGCTAACTATACAAAATAATAAATGGAGAAATAAGGAAACAATCGTGGGCGAAAAATAAGTAAATAATTATGGACAGCTGTGCTGTCCATTGACAGCCCCCCTCAAATTGATGCGGGGTGATCAACAAACATCAATTTGCTACTTAGGAAGCAATGTCGATGACGAGTGAGAGGCTTGGTGAAGATATTAGCAATTTGTAGGTCAGTGGAAATATGTGGAATAGTAATAATACAAGTGTCAAAGGCTTCCCTAATAGAGTGACAATCCACTTCAATATGCTTGGTGTGCTCATGATAGACAGGATTGGCCGTGATCTGAATAGCACTGGTATTATCAGCATGTAGAGGTGTAGGATCGGTCTCAAAAAAGTCTAATGCAGCAAGCAAACCGCAAAGCCAAATAATTTCTGAACAAGCAAGAGACATTGCGCGGTACTCAGATTTCGTAGATGACTTAGAGACTCTGTCTTGCTTCTTACTTTTCAGGAGATCAAGGCATCACCTAAGAACACACACCAACCAGTGATGGAGCGATGGGTACCCGCACAACCAGCCCAATCAGCATCACTATAAGCAGCAAGACGAGTAGAATTGCTGGCAAGGAAGAATAAGCCGTGGGTAGAAGTGCCGTGAACATAGCGTATGATCCTACGGACAGCAGTCAAATGTAGATGACGGGGAGTCTAAAGGAATTGGCTGACTTGCTGGACAGCAAAAGAAATGTCCGGTCTAGTAATGGTGAGATAAACGAGGCTACCCACCAACTTCCGGTTTAAACTGGGATCAGCTAGTAAGTCGCCCTCCTCTTTGCGAAGCTTGACATGTAATTCCATGGGAGTATCAACAGAAGGAGCCTCTTGAAGGCCAGCTGTAGCCACCAAGTCACTAGAATACTTATGTTGATTGAGGGAAATTCTGGAGGGACTGCGATGCACCTCAAGACCAAGAAAATATGTGAGAGACCCAAGATCTTTCATATGAAAGGACTCCGAGAGATGAGTTTTGAGCTGGTCAAGTAAAGTGAAATTGGAATCAGTGATCACAAGATCATCAACATAAACCAAAAGAACAACAATACCCATGTTGGATTTCCGAAGAAACAAGGAAGTGTCATACTTGCTCTGCTTGAATGAAAATTGTAATAAAGTGGTGCATAATTTATCAAACCAGGCCCTCGAAGCCTGTTTGAGACCATAAAGAGAGCGACGAAGCTTACACACATGTGAAGTCAGAGAGGGAAACAATCTCGGAGGTGGCTTCATATAAATACACTCTTTAAGATCCCCATGAAGAAAAGCATTTTTGACATCCATCTGATGTAGGGGCCAATCACTAGAAGCAGCAAGGGCGAGAATCGTACGAACAGTAGTCATTTTAGTCACTGGAGCAAAGGTCTCTTCATAATTGACACCATACTCCTGATTATTCCCAAGAGCAACAAGCCGAGCTTTGTAACGATCCAAACTTCCATCAGATCGAACTTTGACTGAGTAAACCCATTTGCATCCCAGAGGCACAATAGTAGGAGGACAGGGCTCAATGTCCCAGGTGTGATTGGCCTTGAGAGCGGCAATTTCTTCCTGCATAGCGTGTCGCCAACAATCATGCTTGGCAGCATGTGAGTAGCATGTGGGAATATTAAAATTGGCCAATGTAGCAGTAAGAACTGAAATAGAATTGCCAGAACTGGAAGAAGGAAATCCATACCTATCCGGGGTGATAGACACTCGAGAAGAGCGACGGACCAAAGGCGCAGGAGGTGTTGCCACTGACTGAATCTGGAGCGTGGTAGGATCAGATACCAAGTGAGCCACCGGAAGATATTGTGGGCAGGAGTGTCTTGTATACACAATACCTGGTTTAAATCGAGAACTGATGGGAGGAAGATCTAAGAGCTGCTCTTCAAAGGAGGGGAGAATCACAGTAGAAGATGATGGCAGAGAGGACACAGGAAAGAAATGTTGGTTTTCAAAGAAAATAACATTCCTAGAAATGCAAGTACGATGTAAGATAGGATCATAGCAAACAAATCCCTTTTGACACACATTATATCCCAAGAAAGCATATCGGACAGATTGAGCAGAAAATTTATGTCGCTCATGAGGAGGTAAATGAACAAAACATACACAATCAAAAGTACGAAGGTTATCATAACTAGGTTGCTTAGCAAATAAGCGGAAATAGGGAGACTCCATATGTAGGACTTGAGAAGGTAAACGATTAATCAAGTGAGTAGCAGTTTTCATAGCCTCTACCCAAAACATGGACGGAACAGAGGATTCTAACAAAAGAGTACGTACCACATTGAGGAGATGACGATTTTTGCGTTCGGCTACTCCATTTTGTTGAGGAGTAGAGGGACATGAACGTTGATGAAGAATACCCTTAGAAGCTAAGAAAGCCTGAAACTCAGTAGACAAATATTCACCACCGGAATTGGTGCGTAATGTCTTAATAGAAGAAGAAAATTGATTGGAAACATACGCAAAAAACTCAGTGAAAGTACGAAAGACCTCAGATTTAGAGCGAAGAAAGTAGACCCAAGTAAATCTGCTATGATTATCAATGAAAGTCACAGTATTTAAATTTTTCATGTGAACTCATTGGGGAAGGGCCCCAAACATCACTATGGAAAAGGTCAAAGCAGTGAGATGCCCGACTAGCATGCAAAGGGAAGGGAAGAATTTTGCTTTTACTAAGTTTGCAAGAAGCACACTCAAGAGATAAAGAATCACGGTTTTTATTACCAAGTAAACCAGAGTGCAATACATGGGATAAGATCTGAGTATTGGGATGGCCCAAACGACAATGCCACATCATACTAAGATCGGAAACGTTATTACAAGCAAAAGACTTAATAGAAGAAAACGGAGAAAAAGCTGGAACAGGCAAAAATAGTGGAAACAAGCGCCCCACTTTAGGTCCCTTTGTGATCTGCTCTCTCGTTACTTGGTCCTGCACAACACAACCATCGCTAGAAAATTTAACATCACAATTGTTTTCAACTAATTGGCCAACAGAAATAAGATTCGTTGAAAGCTGAGTAGTAAGAAACACATCAGTGAGCGTAGAAGAGGCATCTCCAACAGCAGCAATTGGCAAAGAACTGCCATTGGCAGTCTGAATAACAGATTGACCATCATAGGGCCGAACATGACTCAAAGTGGTGGGAGTAGGAGTCATGTGATTAGAAGCTGCCGAGTCCACGTACCAGAGTTTAGTAGAATGGTTACCTTGAAACCCCATTGCTGATAAGGCCGAAATGAGAATCTGTTGCACCATTGCTGGAGTGCAGTAATCTGGTGCAGGAGGGGCAGGAACAGAGGACACATCTGAAGGAGAGACAAGGGCGGCAGGAGGTGTGGCAAGAACCGAAGTCTGAAATGCTTGGGCCGGACGATTTTGGGGACGAATACGACATTCTTTGATAATTTGACCATTCTTCTTGCAATAAGAACATAATTTTTTAGGACAATTAGCAGCAATATGCCCATATTCCTTGCAGTAGAAACACTGCAAGGTTTGAGAATGCATAGGTGGTCCACGTCCTTGGGCAGAGAAAGCCACAGTTGCAGGCCCAGAACTGCCATGAGATTGCTCCAAAATAGCTCGAGTACTAAGACGTTCTTCGCGAAGTAACTCACCAAAACAAACATCAAGAGAGGGAACAGGAGATCGATTCAGTAAAGAGGAGCGGACAGATTCGGAACTTCCGCGGTAACCAAGGCAGCATATTCATGCCAAAGAGTAAAAAATGCCGAGTAATAGTCCTGAATGGAAAGACTACCATGCTGAAACATGGCAATTGCATGTTCTAACTGAAAGCGACG
>FXXK01001057.1:25255-48304 GCA_900184695.1 Betula pendula
AGCATCATTTTCCTAATGATAAACCTTCTTCAAATAAGCCCACATGGATTGAGCAGAGCGATGGGGCCGCAAGTGGGTGATAATATGAGACTCCATTGAACCAAGAAGCCAGGACATGATACGTGCGTCAAGCACAGCCCATGAAGGAGAAGACCCGTCAGCCTTAGATTTGTCAGAAGTGGATGATGGTTCAACATTCGTGCCATCAATATGACCCCAAAGTGCTTTGCCCTTGAGAAAAAATTCAAACTGAAATGCCCAGGTAGCATAATTGGTGCTTGTAAACTTAAAACACACAGGAGCAGAATCCATAGAGAATAAATAGAACCCGAGAAGAATCAATGGGCCAAAAACGACTGTGCTGTAATGTAGAGAAGTCGAAAAAGAACAAACCAAAGGAGAGGGACAAACTACACCTCTACCTAGAAAATTGCCGAGAAAGCTTCCGAGAGTGACAGACTGCACGGTTGCCTAGAAAAGTGTTGAGAAAACCACTGAGAATGACAAACTGGACCACCACACAAAAGCGACTGAGAAAAACCACCGATACCTCAAACAGAGGCTGCTGAAAACACCAACACAAGCTGCAGAAGGATGTTCCGAGAGACTTGGGCCGAGGGGATTGTGCCGAGAGTGCCAGACCACTGTGCGGAGAGTACCCAAGCCAACGAAACACCAGAACCACCAAGGGGAGACTGCGTTGACACCACAAGACCACACAGACTGGACCGAGAGACTCATAATAGACCCAACGAGGAGAAAACAGATCACGGGTACACCATAGGACCACATAGACCTAACCAAAACCCACAAGCGTCACGTCCAAACCGAGAAGAGAGAAAAAAAAATGCGGGAAAAGGAAAACTTAGCAATTGGGCTCTGATACCATGACAAAATATTATGTGAATGGCTGAATAATTTGGTCGTGAATTCTGTATATTATATAGACTTTACAAGGATGTTATACATGGAAAGGAAATAAGTTCCCGCATGATTCTAGCCCTATACATGTAAACTATAATCTGTCCAATAATATATATGCTAACTATACAAAATAATAAATTGAGAAATAAGGAAACAATCGTGGGCGAAAAATAAGGAAACAATTATGGACAGCTGTGCTGTCCATCGACAGTTCTGTGATAATCAAAATATGTTTTGTATTACCTCTACTCCTATGTTTCATAAAAAGACTTAAGCATATTGAGGTTGGCCGTCATTTTATGTGAAATAAGATACGAGTAAAGATAGTTTTGTACCATTTCTGCAGTCTGCAGAGCAATTTGCAAATATGTTTACTAAGTCTTTAGGGTGCAGTTATTTAGAGTTTATTTGTTCCAAGTTGGGCTTATATAACATATATGCTCAAGTGTGTTAGATGACATGATTGCAATAAGTATACCTAGTAAGGGTATATTTGTCCACTATGTATCTACATATATACTGCAATAGAAAAAGGGTAGAACAGAGATTCTACCTATGCATTTCTTCTCCATTTTTTTTTCTGCCCAAAACCCTATATCTTAAACCTTAATATCTACAGCACAAAATATGAAGTTTATCAGCAGAAATTAAAACCTTGACATTCTTTTTCCGCTTTCTTTCTGTTCCATTTTATCTTTACATACTTCTATGTCAAGCTTTTATTATTTTTTAGTGTTTTTTTTTTTTTAATCATAAATTCATCAGATCACTTTATTTTTGATAAAAAGTGATCTGATGAATTTATGATGCATACACTCTAATTTGCAAATTATGCTTTTACCTCCTGGCTTGTAAATCTAACCTCCTTCCAATCTGCAGTTCCCCCTGCCCACTCCTGCTTATTTTAATGACATATTCCAGTTTTTGGCTCTTAATTTCTCCTGATCTATATATTCTAAATAATTAGCTTATGTCTTATATTCAAGTTATCATCCATAATTCCTAAGAGGCAGATCTCTCAAAGCTGATTATACAATAGTTCTAATGTTAAACCTTTTTTTTCCTTTAATTATGATTAGGGGTTTGAGTGTACCGTTTTGAAGTGGTTACTTGAGAATTTCTAGGTTGCCCCATTTTTTAAAGTCAGTTTCTGCTTATGGTTTGGTGTCATTAGTGTTGGAATATATATATATATATATTTTGTTTCTGAGTCATTACCGTTGGAACTTGATTTGTGTGTTATTGACTTCAGTTGGCCAAGGTACAGTGCCCGCGGGACACTCATTTTTGGGTGTATGAAGATGGATCTTATGAGGAAGAAGGTCAAAATAACATTAAAGGGAATATATGGGGAAAGGTTCTCTCATATCTGTTGATAAGATATATCTCTTGTCAGGTTCATGTTATGAATTCAACAAATGGACTTGAGTTGGTTTTTAATACAGTTGCAGTTTGGTTTTTGGTAGGCAGGCGTTCACTCGTTTCATTAGTTCATTACTTTCGTTGCCTGTTCCTCCTGGTAATCCTCATGGGGCAAAAGAAGATCCAACTAATTTTTCAGGTAGGTCTGTGCCCGAGTATTTGGAGCAGGGAAGAGTCCAGAAACTTCTGTTATTTGGGTTGGAAGGATCTGGAACCAGCACCATCTTCAAGCAGGTATATCACATATTTTAGTGTTATTATAGAATTAAAGAGAAAAAGTACTGTTTTTGTGCTACCTTTATATTGTCTGTGTAATAAATTTTTTTTTTATCATCTTTTTCCTTTTGGTGCCGATGTCAGTATGCATTTTAATTTTTTTTTGTCAGTGTTGTGTCTCCTCATGTCCCTCTGGAAAAGAAAGACTCAAGAATTCAATGTTTAAGAATTTCATTGATGTAATTAAAACAAAAGTGGTACCAATTGTCTCTGTTTGAATCCTTATATTATCCTAAAATGGATGTGCATTTTGACATGCCTATTGATTTTTTTTTTTGATAAATAATTCATATCATATCATATAAAGGCGCAAGGGGCGCAACTCTAATACACAGAAAGTATACAAGGAAAAGCCTTATTAAAGGCAAAAGGAAATACAAAACTCCGCAAAATGCGAAAAACTAGGCAAAAGAGAAATATGAAATGCCCCAGTCCAAACAAAGAGATTGGCAATTGGCAATCAGAAAGTATTTCTCTTACTCTGCGGTAGGCCTTCGTTAGCTTCATATTCGATTATGTGATTAGTGGATGCTGTTTTTGGTTGAAAATCACGTATTGGTTCTACAAAATGTTACATACTATGTTTGGTAGGAGGAATGGAGGGGGGGAAGGAAGGAGAAATGAAAGGATCTTCCCCTCTCATGGTTTGGTAGGAGCGAAGGGAAAGAGGGTTTGGTAGGAGCGAAGGGAAAGAGGAAGGATGTTAAATGTAAAGCCAAATTTTATTGTTAGGATATAATTTGTTCAGAAAACAGGGATAAAAATGTAGTCACAAAATTTTTGTTAACTTGTCTCCCTCCCCCAATCCACCCATTGTGGGCAGATTGGTTTTGGTGGGCCCAGATATCCTCTCTCTATCTCTCCTTTTCCCCTCAGCCAAATGGAGTTATTCTATTTTCCCCTCTCCCTCCAACTAAACATAGTGTTGGTTAGAATCTGAGAAGAGCCAAGCATATGCTGAATGGTTTATACTTAAAATGTACTGACAATATCATTGTGTTGGAGTGGTGTTGCTTGTGTAAAAAGAGTGGGGAGTCTATTGATCATTTGTTCATTTATTGTGAGGTTGCTTCAGAGATGTGGAAGGTGTGTTTGCAGTTATTTGGTGTTGTTTTGGGTGATGCCTCACAGGGTGAGTGAGCTGTTGGATTGTTGGAGGGGATAATTTGGGTAATCGAGAGGTTATGCAATTATGGAGGTTGGTTCCTTTGTGCTTGATATGGTGTCTTTGGCGTGAGAGGAACACAAGGAGTTTTGAAGGTCGAGAGATTGGCTTGGCAGAGTTGAAGAGGCTATTGTTGCAAACTTTGTATAATTGGCGAGTGGCTTGGAATACTACTCATGTTTTTGCTTTTTTTGAGTTTCTAGATTTATGTTCTTCTTTCCCTTTGAGATGAGAGTTCTTTTATATACTTCTCGAATACTAGGGTTGTGCCCGTCTGCCTTTTGTTTCAATATACATTAATTATCAAAAAAAAAAAAATGTACTGACAATAGATTGGTTCTTTACTAATGTTGTTTTGCCTTTGCCATCTAAAATTTTATTGCCCAATTCAATAGCATGATTTCTTTGTGTGAGAACATTATATTTTTTAATCTGTATCACATTTCTTTTAATGCTCATAATTTCTGTTGTTTTCATGAACAGGCCAGGTTTTTGTACGGGAACAGTTTCACTCCAGAAGAGCTGCAGAATATCAAGCTTGTGATTCAAAGCAATATGTACAAGTATCTTAGTATAGTACTTGAGGCACGAGAGCAGTTTGAAGAGGAAGCATTGATAGAGGGAAAAGCTACTTCTTTGAATGCTGAAGACTCTGCCCCAGGTCTAAATTTTTACTCTTTTCTACATTGTATGTCCCTTTTATGGTGGAAATATTGATCTTTGATTAAGCAAAAGCATTGATTACTTGTGTGATTTTCTTTTTGGTACCCATTTTTGCTGCATCTTTTTTATATTCAAGATTCTTGTGGTTATTTTTTGTTGCAAATCTCAGGAACTTATATTTGGTTCATTGCTATATGCGAAAGTCTTTGGAAGTAAAACTGTTTGTTTCATTAATTATAGTTTTCTTTTTTCCTTTTATTTTCTATATTCATATGGAATATGTTCTTGCTCATTAGGTTGAGAGTAGCTCAACAAGCAAAGAGTGGTGTGTTAGTTTAGCATCCAAAAGAGTTATAATCAATGGTCTTCGGATCAAATAAGATCCGCTCTCATTATAGACAAGGATTGTGAAGTGAGTTCATGGGGTCAATACCATATGTGTGCGTGCATGGATTACATTTGGATCAACTCAACTAAACTCAACCTAGTGAAGCTTTAATCCCAATTAAATTTGGGTCAACCCGATGGATCCTTTTATGAGTAATTAGGATAAATTACATGTATCTTTCCTACCATCTGGTCCTTTTTAAGATTATGCTTTGTACCTCGTTTATCATATCTTTCTTTACTACTTTTAGCCATTTTATTTAGGCCTTCTCCTACATTTTTCACTCCTTAACTCGAATTAAATCATTTTCGCGGTGCATTCGTCTGTCTGTGTCGTATATGGCCAAATCATCTCAGGAAACTCTCATCCAGCTTTTCCTCAATAAGTGCTATCTCACCTTTTAACTGATAATCTTCATTTTTTAATATTAATCTCGTATTTCCAACTCATCTTGGTATGATTTATCCCTTTTGGCTGTGCACAAGAATGTTTCAGTTGCTTCATATCTTGGTGACTTAGCGGGATGGGGAAGGTGTTATTGAAATCTTCTGTTTATTTATGCTTTTCAGGATTTGGAATTTTTCTTTGATTTGTTCTATTCTAGTTTCCCTTGTAGTGAAGGTGAAGATAAAATGTATTGGAGATTACATTGGTCTGCAACATTTGTGACCCAGTTATTTTATTAAGTGTTGCAAGGGTCGATTTGTTTGAAATTCCCTTGGAAGAGTATATGGGGTTACTAAGATGGCTTGAAAGGTTGCTTTCTTCGATAGGAAAGCAGCATTTGGGGATAATTTAATTAATAGATAATCTTCACATGAGGAGTTTATGATTATTGACTGGTTTTGTATTTGTAGTGAAGAGTCAATTGATTATCTGTTACTCCATTGTTCTGTGGCAAGAGAAATTCGGCTGTTTGTGTTTTCTCTATTTGTTTTCTGTGGGCAGTTCCCAAGAATATGATCCAGCTGCTTGCAAGGTTGGCAAGGGAGGTTTGGTGTCATAGGGGTATAGTGATCTGGAATGGTATTCCCTTTTGTGTAATGTGGACAAAGAGAGCGGGAGGGATAGCAGGTCTTTGGATGTGTTGATCCTCCTTTTTGGATGCAAGTCTCTTTTTAGGTATCTTTGTACGATTGGATGTCTGCTTTAGGCAGTGTACGTTGCACATCTTTTTTTTACCCCCAGATCATTTGGATTTTAGATTGCAATTCTTTAGGAGTAGCTCTAATACACTCTCCGTGTATTTGAGTTTACTTTTATCGAATGAATTTTATTTTGTTTATCAAGAAAACATTCCTTTTCATCTATCTTAATATTCTCATTTTGGCTACACTTTTCTTATGAATGTGTTGCTTCAACCATTTTCTACCACAGAGCATAGTTGGGCTTAAAGCAGTCTTCTATTTTTTTTTCCAACTTAATGGGTATTTTACAATCAGAAAATACTCCAAATGCACTCCACTATACTCTAATTTTATGGGGCCATACATTTTCAACCTGTATTTAGGTTTATTAATCGAAATGTGATGTTATTGAAATATGGTAATAACAAAGAGGCTTTTTCGGTTGTACTATTTGAAAATTTCGTAGATTCTCATCATAAGTGTACTGCAAAAAGTTTTCTATGTTTTGGGGCTATTTGGACATTCTATGGTTTAAAGCCTAGGAATTAACTAGGGAAAAGTACATATATCCCCCTTAAACTACTACCCTATTGTTAATGGTTTTTCCAAACTATCGATTGTGTCAATATTCCTCCCAAACTACCCAAAATTGTCAATGTCCCCTCAAGGTAAGTAAAAAGACAAAAATGACCCTGAAAAATTTTCAATAAGACAAAATACCCCTATAAATTTGAAAAAAAAAAAGGAAAAGAAAAAAAGAAAAATTAAAAGAAGAAGGGGTGGTTTGGCAACCACCACTATGGGTGGTAGAGCCACCGCATAGGGCATCAATGCCTTGGCAGTTAAAGCCTGCATGAAGGTCAAAGGTGACTGGCTGGAGCTCCTAGGAGAACTTCATGATACGCTTGTTATTCCAGTGGGCTTATTGCTGCCATCGGTGCTAGAAAGTCAGAACTTCAAAAGATAGCACTTGGGATGTGATTGCTGAGTGGTTAGACAAGCAAGAGAAAGGGTTAGTGGTTTATATAGCATTTGGAAGTGAAACTCAACCAAGTCAACAAGACTTCACAGAGTTGGCTCTTGGTCTTGAGAAGTCGGGGGTTGCCCTTCGTTTGGGCTCTAAGAAAGCATAGTGGCTCGGCTGGTGGGGATTCAGTTTTAGCTACTAGAAGGATTTGTGGAGCGAACCGAAGGTCGTGGGATTGTTTGGACGGATGGGGCGCTTCAGTTGAAGATATTAGCTCACGAATCAGTTGGGGGTTTCTTGACTCACTGTGGTTGGAGTTCAGTGAAGAGGCATTGCAATTTGGATGCGCACTCATTGAACCCCTTGGGGGTGGTCCAGCCACCACCCCCAGGTGTTGGGGGTGGCTGTGTTTTTTTTTTTTTGAATTTTATTAAGAAGATTTTTTTCATTAGGGGACATTGACAATTTGGTAGTAGTTTGAGGGGAATATGTGTACTTTTTTTTCCTAATTAATTACAAAAACAAGGGGAAATTTCTACCATAGATAACCCTAACTCTTTTGTACTTTTAAATCCAAACAAAGTAATTGAATTGAACTAATGAAGCCAAAAAGGAAATAATGACAAGGAGTTTTCTTACATTAGAGTGTAGAGAGCAATGCTAATACGTAATTGTTAAATAGAAAAGCTAAAAGAAAGAGTTAAGAGCATCTTCAGTAATAATATTCATAATAGTTCCTCAAAAAGTACAAACTTTTATTTTAACTATTCATTTTTCTATACACACTCCAGCAACATCTTCTAATTCACCATCTATTTTCTTTAAATATTAATTTTAATCATTTTTTATTATTTTAAGGTGCTTGAAGAGAATGAGAGAGAAGAGAGAGAAAAAAATAATAATAAAAAATCGATATAAGGTGCTGCAGTAAATTTATGACAAACCTTCGAAATAGAGTTTCTGTTGGAGATGAAAAAGTAGGCCATAAAAGTTAAATATAGCTACTATGCCCAATTTAAAAGCACTGCTGGAGATACTCTAAAAGATAGTAAGAATATCAAAGCACTTGCTATGAATTAAAATTTTATAATAGTACAAGAAGAGAAAGGAGGAATAAAATTCTCCCATTGAGAAAACAAGAATCTATTGTGTGGTATTGAAATCATATATGGTAACTTTTGGAGTTAGATTGCTTTGGAAACTTGTCAAAGCCTAACTTTATGATTTAGTTTTTGTCATGGTGGTGCATGATTCATCACATTACCTACTTCATACTGAGAAAATTTTTATGTGGGGTGTTTTGGAAGAAGTGTACATGTAGCAATCTCTTGGGTGAGGGAAATTTATATATGGTGTTAAGTTGAAGAGGCCATGTACTGGCTGAAACAATCTTAAAGGACATGGTTAAATAAGTTTAATTCATAGGTTATAACTTACAAGAAACTGCTTTGGATCACTCAATTTTGGTCATGGAGTTGGAGTTGGTACTATAATCTTGGCATTCTGTGTGGAGATATTGCTGTTTCTGGCATCACCAAGGATAGCATCACTAAACCTATGGTTAGTTTAGGTATATTCTTGAAATGCAGTTGGTGAGGTTCTAACAACTGGTTAACCAAAAAAAATGGTAATGAAAAGGAACTCCAATATTACAAAGAAAGTATGTCTTGGACCTACTGATTGACACTGGCATGTTGGTTGCAAAATTGAGCGAGACATGGATCCTAGTATCAGGTTTAATTAATAGGGTTCTTGCGGTCTTAAAAACGACTGACCAAGTAAAAAAAGGTCCTGAAAAGGAACTAATTTCTCAAAGCAAGTATACTTTGGACCTACTGGAAGAGACTGGTATATTAGTTGCATGCATCTAGTATCAGTTTTAGTAAATATGATAGTGTACCTAGTGATCCAGGAAGATATAGGAGACGTGGGGGGAAGATGACATCGGTGTTAGTGATATAACATTTTTTCCCCTTTCAAACTTTCATTCTCTTTGTAATAGGGTGGACTTTGTGCCATGGACACAATTTCATGTATGATATGCCACAGATTTGATGGAAACTCTTGATAACATACCTCTTTGTCCTCTATGCTAAAAAGTTTACATGTACCTAGAGGATTTTTTGTTCTTAGCAAGAATGAACTAAGCAGTTGATTGTGATCTGAAAATTGGTGAAACAGGAGTTGATGAAAGCAAGCAATGCATCTATTCAATCAATCAAAGGTTCAAGCATTTTTCTGACTGGTTACTGGATATTGTGGCTACGGGAGACTTGGATGCTTTCTTCCCTGCTGCTACACGTGAATATGCTCCAATTGTAGATGAAATTTGGAGGGATCCTGCCATTCAGGAAACATACAAGAGAAGAGAGGAATTGCATTGTCTTCCTGATGTTGCCAAATATTTCTTAGATCGGGTATGCTTCAACTATATCTTCTTTGCTTCATTGTGAAGTCATAGATACTTGAGCAGCCTCTTATTTTATCCTTCTATGCATTAGGTTTGCGGGTAATCATTACCATATGTTTTCCCTTCTTTTTTTTTGGATGTATTCATGTTTTCTTCTGTTAGCAACTATATTGCAGATTTCCTGCAATGTGTTATAGGTCACAACTTTCCTGATTTAGTTTTTTTTTTTTTTCCTGATCCTTTTTTCTTATGTCATATGATGCAAATGTGACGAACTCAATAATTCTTAGTACAAGAATATAATCAAGAAGAAAGTAGGGATGGTGGTCTATAATAAATAGCCTTTTAATCAAATTAAATCTCCTCCCATAAACAAGGGTCAAAGGGTGAGTTCATGGGTTTAATTTTGTATGGTTCATCAGTTCTGTTTACCTATCAGAAAAATATATATTTTCATTGTAAAACAAAATACTGATGGGTATTTGGTGAGAGGATCATTATGGAGACGGTTATTGGCATAAAGTATGCAGGAGTCTGTGGTCAGTGGAATTCAGAATCAGTGAGAATTACCCGTGGGTGTAGTCGTTGGAGAAGTATAAGGATGGGTTGGAGATGTTATTAGGTTTTATTGGTTTTCTGGTTGGTAATGGTAAAAGAGGACGTTTTTGCATGATGTATGGTGTAGGGAATTTGCTTTGACGGAGATGTTTCCAGATTGTACCTGATAGCAGAAGACAAAGACGCTTCTATGCACTCTTATTGAGTTTTAGGGAAGATGGGTGGGTGCGTGGGTTATGGAATCTTAGGTTGGTTTGCACTTTCCTCAATTGAGAGTTAGATTCTGTTGATTCACTTTTTCGATATCCTATGTTCTAATATTTGGCAAAGGGACGGGCTTTCATGATGTAAGCATACCCATATTTTATATTTTGCCTTTGTTAGGTACTGAAGCGCTTGTAACACTGAACACATTCCTAGGAATTAAATATTTTAATAAGTGGTCCAGTTGATTAACTTGTGGTTGGGCTAGTAAATGATGTAGCTTCTTGTTTGGGTTGATAACTTGTCTTGGTGTGATTAGCCATAGTTGGTGTTGCGAAAGATGAATGACCAAAGCTGTCTGGTAAAACCACGTAAGAGATCATCCATTGTCTTTTGAATTGATATAAAAATAAGGCAAACTTTGGGGAGGGAGCCGGGGTTTCCTTGCTTTGACCAAGTTTTCTTGTCCCAGTCAAACAGCCAAAAATGTCGAAAATGTTTTGCAAAAACTGTTCTATGTCGAAACAAAAAGAGCTTTAGTGAAAAGTTCAGTTGTTATTGAGAAGATTGATGGAAGAGGATGTACTTGTCTAAGCATGGAAGGATTACCTTAATCAAAAGCACCCTTTCTAATTTGCCTATGTATTTCATGTCTCTTTTGGATGGAACTCCATAAATATATGAGACCCGATGAAGAGCTAATATCTGATATCTTGACATTATATGGAACATCTGATTAACAGACTCTTGCACTCTTAGATGACAATTTATACAATGACTGATGTGACCCTAAAGTCAGCCCCAAGTTACGCTTAAATCCTTTATCTTATTCCTTAAAACTCATCAAAAGTTGCATATTAGTCAAAAGGGACGGATTGCCAATCTGTTGTATTGAGTTGTTACTAAGGGTTCAAATCTCTCTTTCCTTCTGTGCTGATGATCTGGAATTTTATTTATCTTTTGAATTTACTGAGTCATTTTATTTTCCATTATGGGTAATATGTGGAATAGATAAAATCGATAAAATCCTTAAAAACATCCGAAGAATGTAACTGGTAACAAATCGTTTAGGCCGCAAACAAATAACTGGTAACAAATCGTTTTAGGTGTCTAGTGGAATTGCAGTGACATATGCAGTTGATTATAGATCACTAAACTTGAACAAATACCTAATAGATCACTGAACTTGAACCTTGTCTCCACATGATCAATTTGATCAAGTGCTTGCCATCTACTTTTCTTATTCAACTCTTTGACGATATAACCGAACCAAAGGCCTCAGCCCTTCCAATTACTATTTAAAATAGTAGCATCTCCTGCTCATCAAACTTAATGACGCAGATGAAAGGCAAAGGAAGGAATAAAGGCTGCACTACCTAAGTGATAACAATCAGGTGCAGCCCCATAATTATATGTTTCTCCTGGTACTTGAAAGAAGAAAGTTTGTTTATTAGAACAAATTGCTGAAAATGCAGATCTTCTTGTACCAAACTACCACCAACCTTCTGCTCCTTGATGAACCCTACGTATGCTGTCACATGTCCACCATCACATACTTTGTGTGTATCCCTGAGTCTGAAACCATCTTGCTTAGAGTGGTGGCTATTCAAATTGTTGGTAGAACCAGTTAATCAGAGGAGATGAGATACCGCATATTTGGTTTGTGGTTTATATATGTGTGGAGTAATGATTGGAGGTGGCTGGGTAACACACATGGGATGAATGGTAGATTCATAGTCACATGATATCTTAGGATTGTTGGATAGCTAGGATGACAGCATGGACACTATAGGTGAGTGGTATTTCTCTCTTTGTTCATAGGCATTGCGCCAAGATTAATGAATTTCCAATAGGGCTGTAAGCTGTAATCAAGTCATGATACTCAGAAAAAAAGATTGTCTTTTTCATAGAAATTATTTCTAAAATTCCATCCTTGCAGTTTAGCAATTTTTATACCAATATGTGTTCCATTATGTTTACACTAGATAGAGGAACACCAGTTTTCATATTTTAATAATTAACGCATGAGAACTTAATGGTCAAACTTGCTCTCTTAGGACTTCCATCAAAGTTTTCGAAAAAAAATTCTTTATGTGATCATGCCTTTTCCATTATCCTGTGTTGTCAAAGCATATATATTTTGTCTTAACTTTCTTCCTCCCTTTGCCTACTTACTTTATAGATATATATTATTGTAATGGAAAGAAGTAGCCAGCCAGATATGTGCCAGAAGAGTTTGTCCTTTTGTGACTGAATCCCTTTGGTTGATGACTAACAAGTCCAAATTTCATACAAATTTGTATCTTTGTTGGAATTACACATTCTTACATAACATATTATATTTTGTTATAATATCGTGTTCAAGGATGATCTAAGACTCAGCATCTATATATTCAAATATCAAACATCAGTATAACCAGATTACAAAAAGTGATGTAATCAGACTAGACTGTATTAACAGGTTCCATCTATCACAACGTTTAGATTTGGTATGGAATACCAAGATTTTAGGTTCAAAAGATTGGATAGGAACTGCTGTCTCAATGCTTCCAGATTTGGTGATTGCTTTTGGTCCGCTCTGCATTTTCTTATCTATGTCATAGTAATGTACCTAGGCATGAGATGTGGTCTCTCTTACCAATAGATGAAGATGATTTAATGACGAGTCAGCAAGCTTGAATTGCCTTGTTTTTGTTCGTGTACACAACTAATTTTCTAATCTTCCATTTTAGAATCTTGGTGATGTTGGTGTGTTGCTGTTTACAGGCTATAGAGATATCAAGCAATGAGTATGAACCTTCAGAAAAGGACATTCTATATGCAGAGGGAGTCACTCAGAGCAATGGGCTTTCCTTCATGGAATTCTCGTTTGATGATAGAAGCCCCATGTCTGAAGTATACAATGACAACTTTGAATCCCTCCCTACCTTGACCAAGTAAAAACCTTGATTGTTTTCTCCTTCTACACATATTGTCGCATGTTTTCTCTGCTTTTTCTTGCAATGCTAAAACTACCTTACAGTGCTTTTTTATTTTTATTTTTATTTTTTTATTTTATTTTTAATATTTTCTTTTTCTTTTGGGTCACAGATACCAACTAATTCGCATAAATTCTAAAGGACTGCATGATGGTTGCAAATGGCTTGAAATGTTTGAAGATGTGAGGGCAGTGATATTTTGTGTTCCCTTGAGTGACTATGATCAGATGTGGGCCCATGGTACTGGTCCTCTTCGAAATAAAATGCTAGCAAGCAGAGATTTGTTTGAGAGTTTGGTGAGGCACCCTTGTTTCAGAGACACCCCTTTCGTGCTCCTGCTGAACAAATATGATGCCTTTGAAGACAAGGTAAACCGGGTTCCTTTGTCAGCTTGTGAGTGGTTCAGGGATTTCAGCCCTTTGAAGCCCCATCACAATTTTCAGTCCCTGGCACAGCAAGCATACCACTATGTGGCAGTCAAATTCAAGGAGCTATATTCTTCCTTAAGCAGAGAAAAATTATTTGTCGGGCAGACGCGGGCTCGAGAGCGTATATCAATTGATGAGGCATTCAAGTACACAAGGGAGGTCCTCAAGTGGGATGAAGAAAAGGGTGAGAATGTGTATGGAATCACTGGGGATGATTCGTTTTACAGCACAGAAATGAGTTCCTCGCCATATATTAGACAGGAATGATCTGTCTGCTTAGCTGGGGCGTGCTGGCATATTGCCTGAAAATCTGGTGGATATTTTTTGCTTGCCATGAAGTGACTGAGCAAAGGAAGCGAGGTAAGTTTGCTGTAAAGATGCTGTGTTAAACTTGCAAGTCCGGCATTGTTGAGTGATTTAAAAATAAGCACATTCTGATTGTTATTATTATTATTTTTTTTTTGGCATAATTTGCTTGCCTGTAAAGTGTGTATCTTGTTCGACACAAATGAGGAACTTTCCTGAGTAAATTTGTTAGATTTGTTGTAAATGCTGGAGAAATTCCCTTCATTGTGGGGCTCACCAACTCGATAGATTCAATGATCTGCTTAGCAACTCACCTTTGAATTGTCGTCTATTGGACTGAATATGATGCATTTTTTGTTATATAAATTCAAATTATAATTGTTCCAAATGTTAAACTCAGGTCCGACTACCAAGTTCTGCATTTTTTTAAAAAAAAAAATTTTTTGAGAGCCAGTGGAAGTGATGTGAAGCCATGCTTGAAGCTATCGTAACTCATCATGCTGTATCAGTAATTTACTTATATATTTGTAATAATGTAAATATAAATTACTATAATATGAATTTTCTAATATCTTGTTGTAAAGCCTGGATGATATATTCTTTATTTGCTTTGTTTTTTTGGTGGAGATGCAGGTGCTTCGCTAATTCTGTAGCAGTGGCAAATCAGAGTCGTAATTCTTAGCATACATTTTCACGGTGACTGCAAATAGGCCGTGGTTCAGTGTTAATCAGGTTCAATACCACCCGCCATTGAACACTTTGACGACCATCATTGAGTTGTTACATGGGCATATGCTAAGACTCACATTGAGTGTGTACTAGCTAGGTGGAATTAGGTTCTCATCTAAATCACTGTGGTATTCAGGGAAGGGGATCCACAGTAATTAGCTTCCGAAATTGTTAGAGCATTTCCAATAGCTTAGTCATATTTCTATCTAAAATAGATAACAAAAAAGGAACAGAAATTAGTTACAAACTGTTGTTTTGTATCTAATTCATACAAACCAGTATAATAAAGTGACATGTGTCCGTTAGCAAATGAGAGACATGTTTTCTTAGTAATGCTATTAAAAAACAAGTGAGCAACACATGCTATTAAAAAAACATGTCTCTTACATGTTAAGGGACATGTCATTTTATTAGACTGATTTATATGAATTAGCTACAAACTAGCTTGTAGCTAATTTATGTCCACCAAAAACTACTATATTTAATTTATCTAATGGCTTTTAAAATACATTTTACATCCGATTATCTATTAATTATCTATACTATTTAAATATTCTTTCTTTATTATTTTTACTGTTTCTTTATTTCTTTTCTAAGAAATGTATTTATTTTTTCGGTCTTTTTTTTTTATTTTTTTTTATTTTTTCAAACCATCATTTTTCAAATGTGTTCTTTGGAGAGAGAAATGAAAATAGGAAAGAGAAAAATCTTAAAGAAAGAGGGGGTAGATAAACTAATAAAATATTGAGAAATGTTACAGTATTTACTAGTATTTTTCTTCTATCTTTCTACTTTTTAAAATTATCATTAGATATGTGAGTCTCATGTGGGTTTACATATAGGAACAGATCCAATGATAATTTTAAAAAGTAAAAGGATGAGAGAAGAACATTTAACATTTCTCAAAAAATTTATGCATTGGTGCATAGTGCCAACCCACATGTAGAGTGACACTGTTCACAAATTAATGAAAAATGCATTTTGCATACATAGATATAAAATCCAATTGAAAGAATTTTTGGAGGAATGATTTGCTATTTTAGTTAAAAAAGCAAAATGGGTAAGCCATTGGGAATTTAAGCAAGTATTTTTTTTTTATAAGTAAAAGTCAATTTTATAAAAGCGTAAGGCGCCCCTAAGTACACAGGAAGTATACAAAAGGAACCCCTAACTAGGGAGCAAAATAAACAAGAAAATCACTGAAATTAAGAGACAGCGGTGAAACAAATGCCGCTGTCCATAGGAACAGAGTTTCATAGAATAAAAATAAGATATCCTCCAACGACTTCTCTCTATTTTCAAAGTTTCTATCATTCCGTTCTTTTTACAACTATTGTGATAGAGTGAATGTAGGATCCAGCTACCCAAATAAATTTTGGGTTGCATGACCTAGCTTGGCAGTTGGGTTTTACATGGGTTTTCTTGCTTGGATTCCAATCTGGTATTCAAAGAAGTATTTCTTTGTCCTGACACGCATGAACAAAAGAGTGGTAAGAACCCGAATAAATTTTCCAATTGGCTGGCAGCTTGTTTGATTGGGTCATGTATCACACTAACGAGTGACGGCCCACAACTCATACAAAATTGGGTAGTAAACCAATGGGGTTGACTGCATATGAACATAAAAGCAATAGCAAGGTTTTCATCCTCTCTCCCGATCTAGAAAGGGGCTTTACCTTCTCTCTAAAAGTAGAGAACTTTCACATTTTTGTGAGGGCTTTTCACCTCGTGAGGCCTTTTTGGGGAGGAGGAATGAACTATTTTCCTCACATTCTCATTCTCCTTCTCCCCTCTTTTTCCTTCTTTGCTCTCTCTCTTCTTGTTGTTTTTTGTTGTGTTTTTTTGATGTTCCCGACCAGACCAAAAGCTCTAGCCTTCTCTATACCCAGCGCACTGCTAGCTCTCTACTATGCTGCGTTGCTCGCCTCCTCGGAATTGATTGGATTTTTAGATCCGATGTTTTCAAAACTAGATCTAATTTTTTTTTTTTTTTCAATTTCATCTTCCAATGCGCATGTCCACCATGCTTCCTGGCATCCGAGCTTCCCAACGTTGCTTGCCACGCACCGGCATGTGGATCTCACTCATCGAAGCATGTGTCCCACGCACCGACCAGTGAGTCCCAACTTTCATACCCCGATTGCTGTTGCTTGATGGTTGTTGTGTTTCTATTTTGTCTTTTGTCCTTTTGTTTTGGGTTTTTATCTCCTTGTTCTTTTTTGGTTAGATCTAGTTGTGGAGACTTGAACCGATTTTTGTGTTGATGCCTCTCTTCTTTGGTATCTGATTTGGACTTTGACAATATATTTACTGCTTCAGCCTCATTCCGGTGGTTGTTGTAGTTTCTATGTGGGGGTTCAGATAGGTTCGCCTTAATCTGTGTCTATTTTGCTTTTGTAACCTCTTTATACGGCTCTTTGAGATAACCAGATCACTTGTTTGACTAATTTTTTACAATTTGTTTGTATTTTTGTACTATTTTATTTCGTTTTGAGATTGTTGTTGAGGAATCCACCCATTTTTTTATTTTAAGATTTCCCATTATTTTTTCATTTCGATCAAAAGTAAGAAGGATTCTCCTTTGTAATTATTTTCCCATATTCAATTAGAAAAAAGAAAAAGAAAGCAATATGCAAGAATAATGAGAAGTATTCCAAAAGAAACAAAACTCCACAACCCATTAACTCCATAATAAATAATGTATTTGCAACGAAATCAAATTGATATCGGACCATAATTAAGCATGCCATATATACCATCATTACTTCCAAAAAGTACTTAATTATTATTGGTGAGTAAATTGCCACACTTATTGTCTGTTTGGGATTGCGATTTCAAAAATGCGATTTTAAAAATAGTGATTTTAAAAAGTACGATTTAAAAACGTGATTTTTTATAACGCAGTTAAACGTTTGGTAAAATCGCAGTTTAGCCTTTAAAATCGCAATTTACCATTTAAAATTCTATGTTTTCAAAAAAACACTTCATTATCTGCGATTTGAAATCGCAAATTTTTTACGTTTTCAAATTGCAATTTTTTAAAATCGCAGTTTCCAAACAATCTAATTTTTGCGAATTTATTTAAAATCATACTTATTGTCTAAAAAATTGCAATTCCAAACACATCCTTACTAGTGATAACCAAGTGGAGCAGGAGACTCCCTCAACTCACATCCCTGATAATGTTTGTTCTGCAATTCAATATTTGCACCAAAAAATAGAAAAAAAAAAGGACCATAAACATATAGAAGAACCAAAGGGGAATAATATCAACATGAGCTAATTAATAAGATCATTTAATACTTACAGATGCAAAGTGGTTGACATCACGGTGGTGAGCCTCATCCGCTCTCACAACCATTTCAGCATCACGTAAGGTAGAGTCGACAAGTAGCTGCCAGTGATTAATTAATGGCATGAGTCGGAGTCGGCACATTCTCGATGGTACCCTTGTCCAGCTCCTTGAGAAACTCGGCATAAGAGTGTATTGCCTCCTCCTCGAGGTAACCCACCACACGGTGAGCGAATTTTGGAGATATCATATAGCCTAAGAAGTAGGAATTGAAGAAAACACATTGGACAACAAACACGAGCGCGGTTGTACCACCTGGGCTTGGATACCTCCAAAAAGATCATGAGGTGCATACGCTGATTCTCACCTTCTTCTAGCAGGGCTTTGATCCAATCGCCGCTGTGCCCAAAACGCCTTAGTGACTTGCAATGCAGCAGCATGCCTCCCACCATGCTTGGAATAGCTGCTACAGTTTCTAGCATCATTGCCTGGCATCCATGCCTGGAATAGCTGCTACAGTTACTAGCATCATTGCCTGGCATCCATATCACCTCTGTAACATATATAAGCACACTTAAAAAAATATCACTAAGATAAAACTGTTAGCATAAACATAATATAAGGGAAAATACATTTTACCCCCTCAAAGTATACTCACTTTTGTAATTCGGCCACCAAAGTTTAAAAAGTGACAATGTACCCCCTCAAAGTTCCAAAAATTCTCAATGTCACCACTGCGTCAATTTTTCCGTCATCTTTGACGGATTTAGATCACGTGCGCGGCACATGGGGGTTTTAAGGGTGAAAATGACTAAAATGTCCCTGATAAATTTTTTTTTTTTTTTTTAAAATAAAATAAAATTGGGGTGGCCGTATTGGCCATTTGGGGTGGCGAAACCACCCCAAATCCTTTGGGGGTGGTTCGACCACCCCCAGGCCCACTTGGGGTGGTCGAACCACCCCCATTCTGCCAGATGGGGTGGTTCAGCTACCCCGAACACCCCTTTGGCCAAATGGGGGTGCGCTGAGCCACCCCTAAACCCATTGGGGGTGGTTCGGCCACCCCCATTTGGGCCCTTGGGGGTGGTTGAACCACCCTCATAGGCCATGGGGGTGGCGAGCCACCCCCATTCCGGCTAGATGAGGTGGTTCGGCTCCCTCGAACCACCCCCTTGGCCAAATCGGGTGGCTCGAGCCACCCCAAACCCATTGGGGTGGTTTCAGCCACCCCATTTGGGACCTTTGGGGGTGGTTCGACCACCCCCCATGGGCCATGGGGTG
This sequence comes from Betula pendula, assembly GCA_900184695.1. Taxonomy (NCBI): domain Eukaryota; kingdom Viridiplantae; phylum Streptophyta; class Magnoliopsida; order Fagales; family Betulaceae; genus Betula; species Betula pendula. The sequence goes on from FXXK01001057.1 coordinate 44,374, forward strand.
GCCTCGCCAGCCCATTCCGGCAGATAGGGTGGTTCGCCACCCCTGAACCACCCCTTGGCCAAATCGGGGTGGCCCAAGCCACCCCCAAACCCTTTGGGGGTGGTTTCGGCCCCCCCATTTGGCCCTTGGGGGTGGTCGAACCCACCCCATGGGCCCATGGGGGTGGCGAGCCACCCCCATTCCGGCCAGATGGGGTGGTTCGCGCCACCCCCTGGCCAAATTGGGGGTGCCCGAGCCACCCCATTCCGGCCAGATGGGGTGGTTCGGCCACCCCCTGGCCAAATTGGGGGTGGCCGAGCCACCCCAAACCCATTGGGGGTGGTTTCGGCCACCCCATTTGGGCCTTTTGGGTGGCCGAACCACCCCCAAAATGGCCAATGGGGTGGCTACGGCCACCCCAAATTTCCTTTTTTTTTTTTTTTTCTTTTCTAATTTACTATTTTTTTAAAAAAAAAAAAAAATTGAAAAAAGACCAAAATGTCCTTAATTCCGTCAGTGAAGACGGCTGAGAGTGACAGAGTGGCGACATTGAAAATTCTTAAAACTTTGAGGGGGTATATTGTCACTTTTTAAACTTTTTGGTGACCGAATTACAAAAATGAGTATACTTTAGGGGGGTAAAGTGCATTTCCCCCCATAATATATTATGCTAAATAAGCAGTGGAAAAGTAAAGTAGGTTTAGGATACCTCTAGCTATATTTGTTCAAGCAAATCAAAGAACCTCTGAAATAAAATCCTGAAAATAATATAATAGAGAGGTATTTTCTAACCTATTTCTAACTTTAAACCGTATTGATGAAATACACAGGCTATGTATTTATAGGCTAGGTCAGGGATCTTCGATTAATTATATACTTTAATTATTCCTCCCATCAAGGAATAAATTAATTTGATATATAATCAATTTAATTGCAATTAGATCAATTTTCAATTACAGTTAATTCTATAACCTTAATTAACATATTGTGGAATAAATTACCGTATACCATAATCTTTATTAATAAAGATAATAAACTATATACACATGTGGCATATAGGTCATACCGTATAGGAAATTTCTTACATTCTCCCACTTGACCTTTATGACATATGTTCTTATGGTGTTAGGTTTTTTTAGTATGGCCATAACAATTTCAACAATTTATGGAATCCTCCCACTCAGACAAGGAATGCTTCACATGAATTATGGCGGTAAAATCATTATATAATAGATCGTCCCTTCCATGTATTACAATATGTAAAATTTCTTGTATGAGTACTTTATGGGAAGTCAAGTTTTATAAATGAACTTCTTATAAGTCATTCGGGTCTAACTTTATTTATCCCCATGGATAAAATGTAAAGAAATGTGCACAATAAATCTTTATAACAATAACTTTATGTCTATAGACCAATTAGAGAAAAATACTAATTACAAAAATGAATTAATGATTCCCATATGCTCCACATGACTTTTAAACTGCTTTACTGGTAAACTTTTAGTCATGAGATCCACAATCATTAATTCAGTACTTAAATGCTCAATAGATACTTCATGTCTCTTAATTTTCTATCTCACATTAAGATACATTATATCGATATACTTATTCCTGCTTCTACTCTTGTTATTCTTACAAAAGAAACATGTAGTAGAATTATCACAGAATATCTTTATGGGTCTAACTATAAAAACAACAATTTTAAGACCTTTAACAAAATGTCTCAACCATAATGCCTGTGTAATGAATTCATAGCATGTAATAATTTCTGCTGTCTTGGTAGACGTAGCAAAGTTTGCTTATTGCATCTTCAGGATATAACTCTTTAGCAAAAAAATATATCATGAAGTAGACTTTCTACTACCTACACATTCAGCAAAATCTAAATCTTAATAACCAACCACCTCCAAATGGTAAGTGTATCTTTAGGTTAATTATAGCTCTGGTTCGTTGCATATATCGCAAGTTTTTATTTGCAACTCTCAATTGACCCAATAGACCTACTACCAGTCCAATGTAAAGTCTAATCCAGACATGTGCATACATTAGTCTGCATACTGCAGATGCATATAAAATACCTTATATATGCTCTTGTTCCAATACATTACTGGGACATTGATCTTTACTGAATTTATCCCCATTAATAATAGGTGCTACTAAAGGTGCACAGTTCTTCATTCCAAATCTCCCCAAAACTTTTTCAATGTAAACCTTCAGAGACAGTCTTAATATTATTTAATTTGTCTCTGTAAATCTCTATGTCAATGACATAAGAGGCTTTACTTATATCCTTCATTTCAAAGTTTAGTGAGAGTAACTATACGTAGTAAACATAAATCATAACTTGCAGATAATATCTACATATGGGGTTAGAAAGATTACTTTACTCAAGGTCACGAGTTAGAAAGATTACTTTACTCTCACTGACCTTGAGGTATATACATTGATTAACAATGTTCTCAATAAAACCGTATGAGGTAATAACCTTATAAAATTTTGTATACGCTTATGGGAGACTTGTATTAGCCCATACATAGATTTCTTTAATTTGCAAGACTTCTGACTGTTATCATCAAAACCTTTAGGTTGTCTTATGTAAACCTCATCTTCAAGATCCTCATTCGAGAAAGTTGTTTTCACATTCGTTTGATATAGCTCTAAATCTAAATGAGCTACTTCTATCATGATTTTCATAAATGAATCATTCTTAGACTCTGGAGAGAAGGTTTCAAGATAACCAATGCCTTCCTTTTTTTGAGTAAAATCATTGGCTATAAGTTCAGCTTTATATCATTCAACATTATCCAGGAGCGTCTTTTTAGGTTTTGCAGCCTAAGGCTACAGCTCCATTTGGTAAGTCAACGAGATTTTAGACACTATGAATTTCATCTCTTCCTTTATAGCATCAAACCACAATATAGAGTTATCTCCACTATGGCTTGTGAAAATAATTTTGGATCATCTTTATGTCTGACATCACAATCAGACACTTGAAGTTATACATCATAATCACTATGAATTGTTGGTCTCCTTATTTTAGAGGATATTCTTAATCCTACTTCTTCTGCATTTTGCAAAGTTTGAGTAGATTAATTTTGAACTTGTTCTTCATGAATTGACTATTCTGAAACTGATTGTGGCTCAAGGTAGTCAATTTGATTTTTTCCAAGCACAATCAAACATTGTACATCTGAAGGATATTTAGTTAACTCTCATGCTTCCTCTAATTCAATCATTTGAAGATAAGCACTCCCACTAAGTTCAACATCCTTTAGAAATTAGACTCAACAACTCAAGGAGTATAAGAAGAACAATAGAAGATTAGAATTACTAATCATGTCTATTTTATGTGTACCTACCATAATATTATTTTCCAATATTAGATCTTACGATCTTGATTTTCTTTTCCTTTTGTTTCTCTACTTTGACCTTATAGGTACTGAAAACATTTAATGTCTCAGACTTAGAAGATAGAGATACATAAATCTTTTATGGTCATTAATGAAAGAGATAAAAATATCTTTGATTATTTATGCAAGAAATATGAAAAGGTCCACAACTATCAATGTATATGATCTCAAGAATCTCAAAAATCCATTTTGGCACCTTTAGTGGTCTACTTCGTCTGCTTTTCCTTAATGCAGTCCATATAATACCGAAGATAGTAAAATTCAAGAGTTATAAAATACTTTATCATTTACTGACCTTTTATTCTCTTCATGGAGATATATTCCAATCTCCAGTGCCATAATAAAGAGGATTTTTCATTCACAACACTCCGCTTTATGCCAACATTAATATGCAGGGATAAATAATTAATTTTTCAAAGTTGGGATCTAGATCAATTTTAAAAAATAGACCATCAACAATATTCCACCCTAAATAAAAATTTCAATTAAAAAATAATATTGAAATTTGATTTAACAACCAGAAATTAATTTTTTTTGAAAAT
>FXXK01001058.1:3662-28803 GCA_900184695.1 Betula pendula
AAAAAATTGAAAGTTAGATATATTAAATTGAGATTTTTTTTTTTTTAACTCTGGGGTTGACATGGACTTGCTTTTAGCCTTGGCTTTACTGACTTTGGGCATTATTTAAGGATGTGCCTCTTCAGCTCTTTGTGTGCCACTTCAAGTGAAAAAAAAAAAAAAGGGATTGAATAAAATTCACGACAGTGAGTGAGAGAGGGAGAGAGGAAAAAAAAGGGAGAGAGAGAAAAAGAGAGGTGGAGAACACATGGTGTAGTGTGTAGGGAGAAGAAAAAATTGCAGAGTTTCAATTGTTATTTTTTCCTCTTTTGTGTGAGGGTGAGATACGGGTGTATTGAGACTTTGGGTTTTGAGTGATTTTTCTCCCTGTTACTTTTGTACTCCATCTTTTGATAGTGAATTTCTCCGGGTCGTCTCCAATAGTGGATGTAGGCTTGTTAAGCTGAACCACTTAAATCTTGGTATCGTATGTGATTATTTTTTGCTTTCTTCTTATTATTCGCATCTCACGGGTTTTAGGGAAAATAAGATATATTTCCTAACAACTGGTATCAGAGCTTTTGGTTCGAGTGGGAGCGATGGCAGGAGAAGATGGAAAAGCAAAAAGAATCGAAAAATTTGATGGCACAGATTTTGCATATTGGAAGATACAGATCGAAGATGTACTTTATGGGAAGGAACTACATCTGCCTCTTCTGGGGGAGCAACCAGACAATATGTACGATAGCGATTGGGCCCTACTTGATCGAAAAGCCCTAGCAGTTATTAGGTTATCGTTGTCAAGATCGGTAACACACAACGTTGTGAAGGAGAGGACCACTGTAGGTCTGATGGCGGCTTTGTCAAGTATATATGAGAAACTGTCGAAAAACAACAAGGTGCACCTAATGAAGAAGTTGTTCAATTTAAAGATGGCTGAAGGAGCCTCGGTAGCGCATCATCTCAATGAGTTCAACACTATCACAAACCAATTATCCTCAGTAGATATTGATTTTGATGATGAGATTTGCGCTTTGATTGTGTTGGCGTCGTTGCCAAATAGCTGGGAAGCTGTGCGGATAGTTGTAAGCAATTCTGCAGGGAAGAGCAAGCTCAGTTATGAAGACATACGAGATTTGATTCTAAGCGGGGAAGTTCGGAGAAAAGACGCCGGTAAAACCTTGACTTCTGGTGCAGCCCTAAACCTTGAGACAAGAGGTAGAGTACAAGACAGGAACTCTGGCGGGGGCAGATCAAAATTCAAAAAGGGTAGAAGTAAGTCTAGATCTGGACGACAACTAGAGTGTTGGAATTGTGACAAGACTGGCCACTTCAAGAAAAATTGCAAAGAGCCAAAGAAGAAGACTGGTTACAACTCCGTAAACGTCATGGCAACAAAAGAAATACATGATGCACTAATTCTTCTGTTGACAGTCCTCTTGACTCTTGGGTCATGGACTTAGGAGTCTCCTTTCATATCACTGCGATCTGTGAAGTACTCGAAAACTACGTTGCTGGAGATTTCGAAAAAGTGTACTTGGCTGACGGAACGCCTCTAGATATCATGGGCATAGGCGATGTTTGCATCAGAGTCCACATCAATTCAGTATGGAAGCTACAAAAGGTCAGACACGTCCCACAGTTGAAGAAGAACCTGATTTCAGTGGGACAGCTTGACGAAGAAGGGCATGCCATAAAATTCTACGGTGGTTAGTGGAAAGTATGCATGGGAGCTAGACTCTTGGCTCGGGGATATAAAATAGGTACTCTCTATTTGACTACTAATTCGAGAGATACAGTTGCAGTTGCAAAGGGACTCTAAACTATGGCACCTAAGGCTTGGGCATATGAGCGAGAAAGGGATGAAGGTGTTGCTGTCAAAGGGGAAACTACCAGAATTGAAGTCAGTTGAATCTGATTTGTGTGAAGATTGCATCCTAGGGAAGCAGAAGAAGGTGAGTTTCATGAATGCTGGCAGAACTCCGAAGCCTGAGAAGTTGGAGCTGGTACACAAGGATTTGTGAGGTCCCTCCCCCGTGGCATCTCTTGGAGGCTCGCGGTACTACATCACATTCATAGATGATTCAAGCAGAAAGGTATGTATTTCTTTCTTAAAGCAAAAATCTGATGTATTTGAAGTTTTTAAGAAGTAGAAGACTATGGTAGAGACAGAAACTGGTCTGAAATTGAAGTGTCTAAGATCAGACAATGGAGAAGAATATGAAGACGGGGGATTTAAAGAGTTTTGCGCGGTAAATGGGATTAAGATGCAGAAAATTATCTTAGGGACACCACAACAAAATGGCGTCACGGAGCGCATGAACAAAACACTCAATGAGCATGTAAGGAGTATGAGGTTGCATGTTGGGTTGCCAAAAACCTTCTGGGCAGATGCAGTGAGCACTGCTGCTCATTTGACCTCCACAACGTTATTCACCATTCTTATTCTATACTCTGTTGACAGATGGTGGTGAGCTAGAAACCTATGATGAAGCCTTGCAAGTTAAAAACTCAACCAAGTGGGAGTTAGCCATGAAAGATGAGATAGACTCATTGATGACTAACCAGACATGAGAGCTGACTGAATTGCCAGTAAGTAAGAAGGCTTTACATAACAAGTGGGTGTACAGAATAAATGATGAGCATGATGGTAGCAAGTGCTACAAGGAGAGATTGTTGTCAAGGGTTTTCAGCAAAAGGAAGGTATTGACTACACCGACATATTTTCACCAGTGGTGAAGATGACAACTATCAGACTGATACTGGGAATTGTGGCAGCAGAGAATCTAAATCTTAAGCAGTTAGATGTGAAGACAGCATTCCTTCATGGCGATTTAGAGAAAAATATCTACATGAGGCAGCCACAGGGATTCACAGTGCAGGAAAAAGAAAGTCAAGTATGCAAACTGAGGAAGAGCTTGTATGGTACAAGAAGTTTGACAGCTTCATGGACTCTGCTGGGTTTACGAGGTGCAATGCAGATCACTGCTATTATGTTAAGAGTTTTAAGAACTCTTATATCATCCTACTGCTGTATGTAGATGATATGCTCGTTGTAGGGTCCAGTATGGAAAAGATCAAGAATTTGAAGAAACAGTTGTCATCACAGTTTGCAATGAAGGATTTGAAAACTGCAAAACAAATCCTGGGTATGAGAATCATTACAGACAGAGCTAATGGTACACTGAAGCTTTCACAGACAGAGTATGTGAAGAAGATTCTCGACAGGTTTAGCATGGATGGAGCTAAGCCGGTAAGCACACCTTTGGGAAGTCAATTCAAACTAATCAAGGATCAGTCACCAAAGACGGATTAGGAGAAGGCATACATGAGCAAGGTGCCCTACGCCTCAGCTATCGGAAGTCTGATGTACGCAATGGTCTGCACTAGACCGGATATTGCACATGCAGTGGGAGCTGTGAGCAAATATATGGACAATCCAGGGAAACAACATTGGGAGGCAGTCAAGTAGATTTTGAGATATTTGAAAGGAACTTCAGATATGTCCCTTTGCTTCACAAGAGCATATTTGAAGCTGCAGGGCTACGTGGATGCTGATCTAGCTGGTGATGTTGATGCAAGAAGAGTACTACAGGGTTTGTATATACCCTGGGTGGTACACCGGTGTGCTGGGCCTCAAAGTTACAGAAAATTGTGGCCCTTTCTACCACAGAGGCTAAATACGTGGTTGTGACAGAAGCTGGAAAGGAGATGGTTTGGCTACAGGGCTTTTTGGATGAGTTGGGTAAGAAGAATGAGAAGAGCGTTCTGCATAGTGATAGTCAGAGTGCTATTTTTCTTGCGAAAAACCCAGCGTATCATTCGAGGACAAAACACATTCAGTTGAGGTATCACTTTATACATTCACTACTGGAAAGCGAACAATTGATACTTGAGAAGATTCGGGGTACAGATAATCCAGCAGACATGTTTACAAAAGGTGTGACTATTGAGAAACTGAAGCTGTGCGCAGCTTCAGTTGGTCTTCAAGCTTGGGGACAGGTAGAGGAGACGACCTGAGGAGATTTGCTTTTGGTACTTGTTGGAATTCAAGTCATAGTGGGAGATTGTTGACGTAATGACTTGGCTTCATCAAGTCAAAACATGGGACCCAATCCTCTTTCTCCTTTCCTTTGTGTATATGGCTTTCCTTCCATCTCTTGGTTATGATGTCCAATTCCTAGCCGAGAATGGACTTGCTTTTAGCCTTGGCTTTACTGACTTTGGGCATTATTTAAGGATGTGCCTCTTCAAGTGAAAAAAAAAAGGATTGGATAAAATTCACGGCAGTGAGTGAGAGAGGGAGAGAGGAAAAGAAAGGGAGAGAGAGAAAAGGAGAGGTGGAGAATGCATGGTGTAGTGTATAGGAAGAAGAAAAAATTGCAGAGTTCCAATTATTATTTTTTCCTCTTTTGTGTGAGGGTGACATACAGGTATATTGGGGCTTTGGGTTTTGAGTGATTTTTCTCCCTATTACTTTTGTACTCCATCTTTTGATAGTGAATTTCTCTAGGTCATCTCCAACAGTAGATGTAGGCTTGTTAAACCGAACCACTTAAATCTTGGTGTCGTGTGTGATTGTTTTTTGCTTTCTTCTTATTATTCGCATCTCACAGGTCTTTGGGAAAATAGGATATATTTCCTAACAAATCTGCCCTACTGCATGCTGCACTAATTTTCACTAAAACATTCAGCAACTAGCTAGAGAATAAATTATCCTCCCAAAAACCATGGCTATATCTAGATACCTGATGGAGCTGGACAAAATAAGACTGAAGCTAGCCCTTCAAATGGAGTCGAAAATTGCGTTAGGATAACACGAGCGGTATTGAAGTGTCTGAGAGAGTACGGAGGACAATAATATACGAAGATGGAAAAGAAGAAAAGGAAAAATGGTCCCTCGGATTTCATTTGGTGGCTGATCACACTATCAAACATTTTGTAATTAGCGACGACTGTAATTGTTTATCAGGCTATTAGCGACGACTTTTGGATTGTTGCTAATTTCATTTTTTTAAAAAAATAACATATATTTTTGTCATTGAGAGTCATTGACAATTTTTGTTAGCTTGGATGAGACATTATCGCAATCTAAAGTTTGGAGGGCACGTTAATTGAGTAGTAGTTTGAGTAAGGTAGGTAGACTTCTTCTAAAAAAAAGTTAAAACTCATATTAGCAAATAACACATCTTGTTGCTGATATAGAGACTACCAACGATGACACAAATGTCATCAATTGGCTAGGAACCACGCCTTATGAAACGGAGGTCCTAGTTCGAATCCCCCTCTCCTTGTACGGACATATCAAAAAGAAAAAAAACTAAAACTAGCTCGCATCATTGACGACAATTGAGTCTTTGATGATAAATTGGACAAATTGAAAATTAAAAAAAAAATTATAAAGATTTTCAGTTTTTTTTTTTTTTAAAAAAATATTATTATTATTATTATTATTATTATTATTATTATTTTTCGAATTTATAAGGGTATTTTTGTTTTATTCCAAAATTTGTAGAGTCATTTTTGTATTTTTGCTGGTCTTGAGAGGACATTAACAATTGTTTGGTAGTTTGGAAAAATATTATCACAATTAAAAATTTGGAGAGAACATTATTAACTTGGTGGTAGTTTGAAGAGGGTATTTGAACTTTATATATATATATATATTGAAAATTTTACAAAGGTTCTCAAACTTTCATGCAATTTGAAATACCCTCTGATATTTGATTTCTCACTTTGGTCTCCTCATACTTTCAATTTGTCTCATTTAGCCACCATCCATTAGGACTTTCCGTTAAATCCTAATTGAGTGATGCCAAAATTACCAAAATACTCCTCATTTTTTATTTATTTTTTTAATAATTTTTTTAATTTAAAATACAAGGGTATTTTATGAATTTCAATAAGGTTTGACGGTGAAAACAGACGGAGGGGGGTTGAAATGATACAAATTGTAAGTATGAGGGGCCAAATTGAGAGAAATCAAATATCAATGGGAGTATTTTAAATCGCATAAAAATTTGGAGGGCCTTTGTGTTTTTTTTTAAAAAAAATTTAATTTTATAAAACAACAAATATAAGATCTTTGATCTAAATTAATAGGTGATTGAAACTAATGATGTGTTTGAGATTGCGATTTCGTAGATAATAAGTGTGATTTTAAACCAAATTGTAAAAAATGAGTGGTTGGGATTGCATTTTAAAAAATCTTGTAATTTGAAAATGCATAAAATCTGCGTTTTCAAATCGTAGGTAATAGGGTTTTTTTTTTTTAAAACGCACAATTTTAAAAGGTTAAACTGCGATTTTAAAGACCAAATGCTTAACTACAATTTTAAAAATCACGTACGTTTTAAATTTGCAATCCTAAAAAGACTCTAAGTCTAGTGGCTTTAAATTTTCAGTCATCATTATTAATATTAAACGGAAAATCCAACCAATCGTATTGGCTTTAAATCTGGCGCAAGATTTTCAACACTTGTAGGAAATTTATTATATTATGATATTAGGATTAAGAAGGCCTTATTAAGACATTTTATTTCCCATTCACAAAAATAGAAAAAAAAGGAAAAAAAAAAAAAAAAGACATTATATTTCCCCTTTCAGCATCATTATTAATATTAAATGAAGACTTCATCCGTTTGGATGATAATACGGATTTTTTATGCGTTAAAGATCTAAACTTAATTTATCCAGATTCTAAAGTAATTGCACCTTCCATCTTCATTTTACTTGCCTTAAACGTTAAAATTAGACACTATATATATATATATATATATAAAGGAGCTAAGTTATTAGTACTATATATTAAGCAGATAAAATTCTCTAATTTTCATCCAACTACAATAATCAGAAGACAATGGAGAAGACTTCTTTCAAAACTGTTTTCGTGGTCGTCTTATTGGTTGCAGCTTGTTAGTCTCTCTCTCTTTATTTATTTATTTTTTTTTATTTTTNGGTCGTCTTATTGGTTGCAGCTTGTTAGTCTCTCTCTCTCTCTCTCTCTCTCTCTCTCTCTCTCTCATTTGTTTTATTTCTTCTTATCTAGTTTCTCTTTCACATAAACATATAATTAAACATAGTCTTTACGATTCATTCATATAATGGCTTCTAATTAATGAAATATTATTGGGTGCACGCAGGCGTATCATTTCCAAAGGTGGTACTAGGAGCTGATGCAAGGCCGGCGCAATGTGGTCGCGATGTTGATTGCATTACTCTGATTCCTTGTCCTTTTGGCTTCCAACTTTGTATCGACCGAAAATGCTATTGCGTGGGAGGCCGCCAGCCACCGGCTAATATTAATTAGGATACAATGATCATCGATAAATAAAGCAAAAGAACAAAGAAAAAACTAATAGCGATGTAGGGATGCCGTAGGAATTATCTTAGCATCCTACTAAATTAAATAAGATATGGAGGGTATAAGACACAGTCTTGTACTATTGGCATAATTTTGCTAGCTTCCAACTAATAAAGCATTTCCTTGGATTAAACATGTCCTCCAATACTGGGTGTGTTTGGCAAAGGAGGGGATCGGAGATTAGGAAATTGTTGACTTTTGATGTAATATAAAGTAGAAAGAATGTTGTAAATTTTTTGTATTAGAAAGTGAAATTTTTTGTTTTTTAGTGAGTATTTTATTTGAATGGTAATAAAAAAATGTTTGATGTGATATAAAAAGTAAAACAAGTTGTTAAAAAATAGTTGATGTGATATAAAAAGTGAGAATATTTTTTTTAAAAAAAAAATCAAAGTCTCCTACAGTAGAATCCTCTCGTTTCCCAAGTTGTGTGATCGATGTTTAAATGAATTGTTATATCATTGGGATTAATTATGTGAAACAATTATAACAATTTAGACGATTTTTGAATATATTAAATTAAATGACTTGTGTGTAAGGAGTTCACATATATGATATATATTTTTGAACATCTTGGACGTTCTTTACTTTTTTTTTTTTTAAAAAAAAAAGTCCACATTAATAATTCATTAATATTCTTTATCAGATTAAAGAGGTCTTCTAGTCCATTTATGTTACACCCAATCGCTCTATTTCATTTTTGTTCATAGCTTTACCCCTCCATCACGTACATCTCTTGAACATGTAGGATATATAATTATGAAAATATTTCAGTCGCGCGTCACATATGAATATTATTGCATATACTTGCAAAGGGATGGACCGCATATATGATTCGAATTTCTTGTTTCTATTAGCTTATTAACTTGGCAAAGACTATCTATCATTCATGTGCTATATATTAAATGTTATTAGATCGTAATATTACGAAATGGAGCCACGTTAGAGAAAGATGATGATGGTCAATATTACGAAGCAAATGGTGTTCTATTTCTTAAGGGAATTTTGATTATAAAAAAGGAGAAAATTAAAAAAATAAGCACTAAGCTAGGTTGAAACATACACAATGAGACTCCATATTTCCCAAATCATGGAGCAGAGGTTTATATCGCATGTAAGAGCATTTATATTGGGCCTAACAAAGTAGTTAAAATGCTACTTTGGTTAGCCTTGCAGCAAAAAATGACGCACATCCGACTCAGGAAATTGGCTAAAGATTTGCTGAGCTGCTATAGTTTTCAGAGCAAATTCATCAACAATCTATAATTTATATTGATAAAAAAATAATAAGATTTTCTCTACTCTTTGGGAATAGAAAAAGTAGATAAATAAATAATATTTTAAATAAAAAAGTATAAGTGGATAGTTAAAATGTTGAGCCGGATGTAGGTACTTTAAAAAAATGGGTAGCTAAAATAGAAAAAAAAATATTCTTTAACTAAATATTTGTTGAGCCGGATGTAAATGCTCTAAGACTATGAAATTTGACAAGAATTTGGACATATAAAATATGATGTTAGAAGGTGATGCCTTGAAAATTGTTAATGTGCTACAAAAGAAAAGAAAATCATGGAGCAATTAATTATGGCAATCTGATTGATTATTCGAAGACTTTATCAAATAGTTTCGGGACAAGTCTATCATGTCAAAATGGAAGCTAATATTACAGCTCATCATTTGGCAAGGGTGGCTCTCAAACGTTAGAGAAAATTTAGATGGAAAGAGTATCCTACTTTACTAAATCCAATATTTGATTTGTTTAATGAAATCATAAAATTTCTACTTAAAAAAAAAAAAAAAGACAGAATATCTGGCTAGGCTCCCTATATATGTATACATGGGAGCTCTTGCAGTCCATGTGTTTGTGAGTCGGTTTTTCTTTATGAGCTGAGAGTGGGGATTGTTGGGGCTGCTCTCACTCTTGATTTCTCGCGCAAGGTCTCCGTTTTTGGACATTATGGGTAAGCTGTTTGTGGTGGGTGTCCTCATTCGTGGACTGGTTTTTCAGCTCAATCGTTTGTTGGGTCTTGGAGTTTTCAGCTCTCTGTGGCTTCTAGGGTTATGCTCGCGTATCTGTTTCCACTCTCTGTTCTCTCTCATATGATTGATATCATTTTGGATGTGTTTGTGTTTTTACTCTAAGTCTGTTTTCAATTACAGACCTGTAATATGAAAATTTGGCACAAAAAAATTAGTTTATTTTAGCAGGATTGAATTCCCATGTCTTGCAATTTTCGTGTGGATATGCATTTAGAAAATTTAAAAAATCTGCCTAATGATCAGATGGTCATGGGTTGAATGGGTGGAATTCCTATATATGTCATGGTTGAATGCTTTTCTCTTTTCCTTGAGCATATTTGATGGTTTGAAATTGATTTACTATTTGACACCACCAAAAAACAAAAAAAAAATAGCTTTCTACTCCCTCTGTCCTTAAATAGATAGGAGTTTGCAAATGACATATTTTCATGAAACAAAATAAACATTACAAATTTTATAAAGTACCCTTAGGTGGGCCAAGAAAGGTATTGAAATTGCAAAAAAGGTGGGTTCAAGTTTGAGAGCAATATGGAAATATTACCCCCGAGAAATAGATTAGCACCTTCAAGTATAATAGTAATTAAGTAGTCATCCAATTTCATCTTGTTATGAAAACTAAACCTTCTTGTATAAGGATCAAACACAATTATATATTTTGAACAGTAAAACCTTAAATTGTTACGAAACCTACATCCGAAAACAGACTCATTGCCATGGGTTTCAAACCTTGTATAGTTTGAACAATGAAACCTTCTTGTATAAGAAAATGTGGAGTTAGCAGAAAGCCCGTTCATCTTCTAGCTCCAGTCCGAAAACAGACTCATCGCCATGGGTTTCGAAAACTTTGCTTCAATGAGGTCCTCAGATGGTTCAGTTATAACGGGTGCATGTCAAATTGTGGAACAGGTTAGAAGGTCTCTTCCTATTTTCCAGTAGTACTATTTGGTAAAAAATGGCTCCTTCAATAGAATAATCACTACAGAAAAATCTGTCATTGTAGTCGGTTTTTTTTTTTTTTTGGGAATCGGTTTCATAACTGACCCTAAAATAATAGTTGTGGTCGGTTTTTTTTAAAGGGACTGAAATATAAAAAATTGAAGTCGATTTTATAAAACTGATTGAAAATTGATAACATTAGGGCCGGTTTATGTGAACCGTCTCTATTTAAAAAAATTTAGAGTCCGTTTTTTAAAAACTGACTACAACAAAAAAAAAACATTTATGTCGGTTTTGCAAAACCGAGTACAAACTAACAAAATTTGGGTCGGTTCTACAAAACTGACTACAAAAAAAAAAAATTAAAAATTAAAAAAATTAAAAAATTGTGGTCGCTCCTAAAAAAACAAACATCAAAAGATATTTTTGGCGTCGCTTCGAAAAAAGGGACATGCAAAATGATAAATTTTTTAGTCAGTTTTGTAAGAAACCGACTTAAATCTAAAAAGTAGTGGGCTTCTTAAAAAAAGGAAAATTTTCCCTCCATGCTCTAAGTAGCTGGCCATCAAAGATAGAGATAGCTCTATCTCATCTTCCTCCCTCACTCTCCCTATTGCTGCGTGAAGACCGAAGATATCTTGAAGGTGCTCTCTCTCTCTCTCTCTCTCTGGGGTGGCCGGACCCCGCGGCCACCCGTTTGGGGGTGGATCGGCCACCCCCAAATGGTATTTGGGGGTGGACAACCCACCCCCAAACACACACTCTCTCTTTCTCTCTCTGGGGTGGCCGACCCACCCCAAATGGTGTTTGGGGGTGGGTCATCCACCCCCAAACTCTCTCTCTCTATGAGGTGGTTGACCCACCTCCAAATGAAGCCACCTCCTAAAAGTTCTGGGGGTGGCTCGACCACCCCCAAATACTGTTTGGGGGTGACTGAGATGCTGTTATGGGGGTGGCCGAGCCACCCCCAAATGCTGTTTTGGGATGGCTGAGCCACCCCTAAATGCTGTTCGGGGTGGCTTGGCCACCCCTACTGATTTTTTTATTTTTTTTAGCTCATTAACTTGAAAAGTTCAATTGTTTATAGGTTATGTTGTTATATTTTTTGTTCTACCCGAATGTGTATTGATTTTGTTTTTGGATTTTCTTGTATAAAAATTGTGTTACATTATTTTAGATGTCATAATTTTTTGTTTTCCTTTTCCCTTTTTGTTTTCTTGGTTACAATTAATTTTTTTTTATGTTGTATGCTATAGTGATCTTGTTAGAGGAAAAGTGTGCTAGCAATTATTGCAAAATTTGATCTCAAGCCTCCTCCATATCCATGGTAAGAATTGATGATTCCAGCTTTATAAATTATGCTATAAAATGATATAGGCTTAAATTGTGAGATTGGATGCCTTTGCATGATTATCATCTTAATTCACATTTTAGTGAAAATTACTATGGGTAAAAGGATGCCTTTGGGGCTTTTCATTAAAAAGAAAAATACTATTAAGACTGACTTATTTCCTTTCTTGGAATGTAATTACCTTTTTGGGTTAGTAACTTAATAGAACTCAGTGTGTATTGTAAACTATGTTTGCCTAATGCAAGTGTTTCATTGCGTATTTACAATGTAGTGTATCCATGGACAAGAGTTGGATGAAAATGTGGAAAGGTTCGATAGAATATATGGATGGGGCTCTAGCATTTGTGAAATTTGCTAGTGAAAATTCTACAACAAAATGGTACATTGTTTGCCCTTGTAAGAAGTGTTTATTGGGCCGAACATTGCCCTAAGATGTTGTATACGACCATTTGACTTTGGGCAAGGGTATTTTGGAGCGTTACATCGAGTGGATAATGCACGAGGAAACACTTCACGCTTCCGTGGATAGGGAGGCAATATATGAAAGGCCCAATACGGCTCATGTCGATAGTATGCCAGCATAAGGTGGGTCCAGTGGGATGAAAGACATGCTAAATTATGTTTTTGCAATGCATAATGTTGGAGTTGAAGAGGGTGGGTCTCAAAAGGACGTGGACACCGAAACTGTAGAAGCCGAAATGGAAGACTCTAATGTGGGGGCGAAGAAGTTATATGATTTGCTACAAGATGCCGACATACCACTCCATGAAAATGCAAAACATAGCAAATTGGAGGCTATCGTGCGTTTATATAGTCTGAAGTGTATGGGCGGGTGGAGCAATTCATCTTTCTCCATGTTGCTTGAATTTATCAATGAGTTGTTACCTCCGTCTGCGCCTTTGCCTAAAGACACATATGAGGCTAAAAAATACATGAGGGATTTAGGTCTTGGATATGAGAAGATATCGGCTTGTCGCAATGGTTGTATACTTTTCTAGAGGGAGAATGCTATGTTGGACAATTGTACATCGTGCAAGGAGTCTAGGTAGAAGAAAAAAATTATTGAGGAGGAAGGGTCGTCCAAAAGTTTTAAAAGAAAACCGGTAAAGGTGTTGCGTTGGTTTCCTTTGATATCGAGGCTACAAAGGTTGTTTATGTCATATCATACATTGCCGCACATGAAGTGGCACGCTCAAGGTCGTACAAAATATGGTGTTCTGAGGCATCCAGCCGATGGAGAAGCATGGAAGGCATTCGATGAATGTTACCTAGACTTCGCATCCGACGCACGCAATGTCAGGCTAGACTTAGCGTCAGATGGCTTTAATCCTTATGGGAACATGAGCTTTAGTCATAGTATTTGGCTGGTGATGTTAGTAGCGTACAATTTGCCTCCCTGAATGTGTATGAAACAACCGTATTTATGTTAAGCTTGATTATCCCTGGTCCTAGTTCACAAGGACAGAATATTGACACATATCTAGAGTCCTTGGTAAGTGAGTTGAAGGAACTATGGGATGTTGGCGTACAAACTTTTGATGTATGTTCGAAAAAGACTTTCACGATGCGTTCGGCCTTGATGTGGACGATAAATGACTTTCCAGCATACGCTGATTTGTCTGGATGGAGTACCAAAGGGAAAAAGGTATGTCCTTGTTGTATGCACTCAACAAAATTATTATGGCTAACTTACGGTGAAATATTGCTTTATGGGACATAGGCGATGGTTGCCTTCAGAACATAAGTGGAGAAAGAACAAGAGACATTTCGATGGTACGCAAGAATTTGATGGTCCACCTGGTGTCCCAGATGCCGATGAGATCATGAGACAATTAGAAGAAGTGAAGAGACGAAAAATGATGGGAGCGGCGACGCCGGCCGAAGAGGAAGTAAGCTGGAAGAGAGAAAGTGTATTCTTCACATTGCTTTACTGGAAGTATCAGTTGTTACGTCACAACATTGATGTGATGCATACGGAGAAAAATGTTGTTGATAACATAATTGGCACACTCTTGGGCATGACAAGCAAGACTAAAGACAACCTCAAAGCACGTCAAGACTTACTCAACTTGGGTTTGAGACTAGAACTTCATCCATTTACTGCGGACAACAACAAAACCTATATGCACGCAGCTTGTTTCACGATGACAAAAAAAGAAAAAACTGACTTCTTGAAGGTGTTACATGATGTGAGAGTGCCAGATGGATATTCTTAAAATGTGTCCCGTTGTGTAAAGCTTAAAGAATGTACTATTGGGGGTTTGAAAAGTCATGACAACCAAATACTCATGCCAACAACTCATGCCAATTGCACTCCGAGGATCATTAATGGACCCAGTTGTGAGACCTTTAATAGAGCTCTTTGAATTTTTCAAGGAGATATGTTCCAAAACACTGAGGGTGGAAGATCCAGATCGTCTAGAGAATCGAATACTCATAATATTGTGTCAATTGGAACAAATATTTCCTTCCGATTTTTTCACAATTATGGTACACGTAGTCATACATTTAGTACGTGAATGTAAGCTAGGTGGACCTGTACACTACAAGTGAATGTATACTGTTGAGAGGTACAATGAAAATAATGTTGAAAATTTAATAGACGTATTAATCTTATTCTACTGTTATGGTCCTAATGCTCTTTAATTTAGGAGCCTTGGTCGATACAAAAATTTGGTTTGGAATAAGGCTGTACCAGAAGAGTCAATTGCAGAGAGTTACATTGTAGATGAGTTATTGACGTTGTTTGTGCTACTTAGTTAACGCGCCAACGGTCCACAATAGGCTTCAAGAAACCAAGATGCGTCGAGAGGGGCGAAAACACCGATAAAGCTTGATAGGATCACAATGATTCAGGCAAACCGCTATATTTTATTCAACTCCGACGATTTCCTCCCATTGTGCAAATGAGTTGCTTTACTAATTATGTCTCGTCCGGTTATACGTACCTACTCATGTAACGTTTATTCTTTATTACATATAGCATGCACTTGGATTCTCTAAAGGAAACAAACAAAATGGAACATAGATCGGAGACGCTGTTGCAGAAGGACCACATTTATCGGTTTTGTGACTGGTACCAGGCCCACGTAAGAAAATTGTTCTTATTAACAATTAAAGGCTACTAAATTCCGATTTAAATAATTTTCTGAAGACGTTGTTTAAATCACAAGTCAATAGTTTGGATAAGACATGTAGAAACGAATTGGGTGATAAACTTGTATGCCATGCAAAAGGGCCAATGCAGTCTGTGGTAGAATATAAACGGTATGTGGTTAATAGAACGTTGTTTCGAGTCATGGAAAGCAACATAACAAAGAAAACTCAAGTCACGTTGTTTCGTGACCACTGTAGATGGCCCCACGTACTACGGTAAGCTAACCCGCATAATCGAGGTTACTTATTACGACGAAACTCAGTACGTGCTATTCAAGTGTGATTGGGCAGACATTAAACCGAACAAGGGATACAAAAAGGACAGCTACGGATTCGAACTAGTGAATTTCACCAACTTAATACACATGGGTGAACATACTACCGATGATCCGTTTGTATTATCCTCTCAAGTATCACAAGTATTTTATGTCGATGATAGCCATCCAAATTGGGCTGTCATAGTAAAGACAAAGTCAAGACACGTGTTTAACGTTGGTGAATGTGAAGGTCACTACGATGTGTCAGATGACAGTTATCATGAGCACGAGCTTTTTAACATTCACGTTGCAGGGGATGATGACATTCAATGTACACGTACTGAGCTTCCGGCCACACTAGCACAATAATTACCGTCCGTATAAGTTTCTGTAAAACTTGTTCAAACATAGGGTAAAGCAATTACATTTGGTCTCCTTCTTTTGAAAATTTGAAGTGTATTTGTTGATAAGCTTTACTGTATGTACTACATATTTTATTGGATATGACCATTTTATATGTTATTGCAAGTAGACATGACCCCACAAGCAAAGAAAAGGACAAAGGTACGAGCTTCCAAACAAGAAAATAAGGTACCGATTGTAAGGGTCGATTCGGATGATGAGACACAAGATTCAGAAGGGACACATAATCATACTGAGGACGTGATTGGTACGTGTAACACTCTCATGCCTCAAGTATCCCAGCCGTCACCGAATATGGGGCAACAAGTTCCATCTTCCTCCAGCCCTAGGCCAGCAGGGGGTGATGACAATTGTGCACCGAGTACATCAGCATCTATGCCTTCATATAGTACTGGCACACAGAATCCGACCCCACTACAGGTGTGTGGCCATGGGCAAGTCCGCATTATTGGTATGAAATATATTTTATTGTGTAATTACCTCATATAATTTTATAAACTGTGAAGTAACTGTATTGTATGATATGTATCTTTTATTGCAGATGCTCAGGGGATCGTTATTGTTAGGACTATGGCTAGTCCAAATGAAGTATGGCAACTGCTGGAGGGAGAAAAGGTAGTAATTGAATTCAACAACCAGTTCCAGCCGATTGGACCAGGCAGCGAGAAATTCAGTAGGATTGTAGGTAATTTGATAAAGAATGGCAAGTTTGTAGACTTTTGCACCAAACATTAGAGGAAAGTCCCAAAATAGAATAAGGAAGATCTTCGGACAGCACTAATGGTATGGAACACTTACTAGCATATGAATCTATTTTTTTGGTTTTCTAGCCTTATCCTTGTCATTTATATTATGAGATTCCATCTTGTGTGTAGAGAAAGTTCTATGTTGGTACCGCTCATCCAATCGAGGAAATTAAAAGGGTAGCTTTTATGGATTTCGGCCATAAAAGAAAAACAACCAAGTACCTTATTAAGCGTTCTATGAAGGTGAAGGAAAATCCAAATCAAACCGTAAAGGATGTGGTGAACAAAGCGCCCATGAACAATAAAGAAGTTATGGAATGCCTTGCAACAAGGTGGTTTTCAATAGATGATAAGGTGACACTCATACTTTATCTTTTATTACATTTTTTTCTGATTTGTTTCGTGTCAATTATCTGTAGACAGTCATTCTAATCTGGTTTGTTTTGTTCTTTATGACTATCAATTGTAAAACATTTGTAGGAAATGACGGATAAGAATAGAGAAAGAAAACACAAATAAAAGTTTCCTACAACATTGGGGTCGAAGAGCTACGCTCGTCTAGACAAAGAGAGGGTACACATTACTCACCCAATCATTCAATAAGGACTTAGTCATCATTAAGGCTTACGATGTATGTTACGTATATTATATCAATGATCTTGAATGCAAGAGCTCGAAAAAGGTTCTGACGTTGAAAGAAGCGAGCTATTTCCCATTGTACATACGAAGAAGAATGGGACCCCAGTGAATGAGGAAGCTAGGGAAGCTATTGTAAGTATAAGTGTTCTATTAGTAGATGTGAGTACTGTTCTTCAATCTTTACATATTAAATTATTGTATTTGTACAGTTGAAGATGACGGAGCTAATGGCAACACAACCATCCACTCCTAATATAAGTTTAGTGGGGTCCATTCATTGGGCATCAAACGATGTGTACGCACAAGTAATGGGCAAAGAATGTTTGGGCCATGTTCGTGGAGTAGGGCTCGGGCCTATACCAGGTAAATATATTTTCCACACTTAAGCAACATGAAACTATCATGATTATGTTGTTTATCTTCTTTATGAATGAACTAAATCATTCTCCGTGTTTTTTTGAGCATTCCTTTTTAGCAGATAAATCACTTCCCATGATCCCATGGAAGTGACTTTTATCCCTTTGTTTTTTAAACTAAAAGAAAATGGTTTGCTTCAAGTATTAACTGAATGTGTCATTAAGCTTATCTAAAGTTCCCCTTCCCCCCATTTCAATTTTTTTTTTTTTTTAAAAAAAAAAACAGCTTCTATGGAGTTTTTGCCTCGTCATCCAGAATCTTAGATTGACATGATCATGTGGGTCCTATTAAAGCTTATTATATGGCAACTCTCTTTGTTGCGAAAGGGGTACATATATATATTTTAAGTCAAAAGAGATATAGTTTAGTTCTATGTATTATTCATGAAAAGCCCCATAGATCGAAACCCTTCAATTGGATTAGGTAAGCAAGAAAGTGTAGGATTACACAACTTCTAATATTAAAATTTAAATGACATAAGATATGCTGTTGAATACTTGGTTTTGTCATTTTGGAAATTAAAGTTCCGAAGAGTTCTCTAATTGCAGCTCGTGGTTGGATTTAGATTAGAATTGTTATAGCAAAATAAGTACAGGCCCTGGAGTGTCTTTATTAATATTTTATTTGCTCCAAACAACCATATAATTTGAGATTATATTCAAGAATAACTTTAAAAAATTTTCACAAATTAAGAAGAAGAAGCCCTCTCTAGGTCCTTTAGGCTTTGTGCTTTGTGATTATTATTGAAGTTCAGATATTTGCAAGCCTCCTTATTAGCTGTTGTTGTTGTAGAAGACTTATAAAAAATGCTCTAAATCCGTGGACTACACGCACCAGAGAAGGATTTGTGCCTACTTCTTGTTTAAATCAATTGGACTAAACTATCATGATTATGTTGTTTATCTTATTTATGATCAAAATCAATTGGACTATATTTTCTATTCTTCTAGGAGGATTTGTGCCTACTTGTTGTTTATCTTCTTTATGCAGATAAGAGATACCATCAATATTGGTTTTTCTCATACAGTTATATATGAAGTGGGTGTCTTAATTTATTGATTTTTTGGGTTTAATTTATTAGATTGATGTAGAATTTTAGAGTTGGTTTTGATTGGGAATGATTTTTATCTTAATGGGTTGTTTTGCTTATGATCGAATGACTGTAGATTTAACTCACTCATTTCGACAACAGGTAAATCTGCATATGTACCGGCCATGCCATCTAGCTCTACATCTACTGAAAAGGAACGTGAACTTCAACTCGTAGTTGTTCAGTTGCGAGAGAAAATGAAAAATTTGGAATCAAAACATCCAAAATAGCTGGATCACTTCCAAACGATGCTCCAAGTACTGATGAAAGCAAGCCCAACTGAATTGCAAGAAAACCCTGAAGACCCAGCATCCCCCCTTGTACAGCCAAGATCATCTGTAGGAAGTCGACTTGGTGACGTTTAAGAAACATGTACGACCAATATCATCTTAGATACACTTAACGTTTAAGAAACACTAAGTTTGAACTTTAACTTATATGTTGTGTATTATTTATCTTTAGTATGAACATGTAGAGTTAGATTTATGTAATGGATGTAAGTGTAGGTGGTATTTTGATGTAATTATAGGGGTATGTAATGGATGTAAGTGTAGGTGGTATTTTGATGTAATTATAAGGGTATGTAATGGATGTAAGTGTTGGTGGTATTTTGATGTAAGTGTATGGATTATTGTTTTTGGATGTTGGTGGTTTTAATATGAATTTGGTTGGTTGTTGATATATGATAATCTGTATGGATTATGGATTATGCATTGAATTTGGGATATGTTGTAAATAGGGCTAATAGGAATAAGGATGAACAGATATTGAAAAAGGTTCGAATTGTGGTCGGTTTCACGGAAAAAAGGGACCACAATTGTAGTCGCTTTTTAAAAAGCGACTACGGTTGAAGTCCCTTTAGAGATAGACCACAATTGAGGTCGGTTTCAAAAGGGACCACGACTATAGTCTGTTTTGGAAAACGACTACAACTGTGGTTTGTTTAGAACGGGACCACAATTGTGGTCTGTTTCGAAAGGGACTACAACTGTTGTCTCTTTCAAAAAACAACTAAAGTCGTGGTCTCTTTCCAAACGGACCACAGATGTGGTCGTTTTGGAAAGGGACCACAATTATGATCGGTTTCCATGAAATCGGCTATAATATTTTATAGTCGGTTACATGAACCGACCCTAACATATTGTGGTCGGTTTTTGGGAAAGTGGCCCGAATTAATGTCCTTTTGGCAAAAGTGACCCGAATTAAGGTCCTTTTTGGCAAAAAACGACCTTAATATAAATTCTTGACCACACCTACAAGTCCATTTTCAAACCAACTCAAAAAATCGACCGGAACCTATTTAGAGTCGCTTTTAGGCTAGTTAGAGTTGTTTTGAAACCGACTCTAAAAGGCGTGTTTTTTGTAGTGAATACTCGAGAGATAAAATCTAAACTTCCATATTGGCAATAATGGTAACATAAGTACGTAAATTTAATTGATGTCTCTTCCTCTATTGAAAGAACTAAAGAAAAAAAAATTAAGTCTTCCTTCTACAATGTAACGATATTAAAAGAAACAGAAATAGATCATAAACATTAATATAAATATACCTACTAACACCAACAAAACATATCCAACTATAACTAAGACATGGTGGGACGAGTTATTTCTTGGAAGCGCTTGGGTCCTTGAGGGTGGACATCCTTCACAATGAGGAGAGTTCTTTGGGTCTCCACAAATATTCAGACCAAATCCAACGTGCCCAGCAGCTGTATCAATAGCAATTTGAATCCCCGCTAATTGGGTGTTCTTAAGAATGGAGAATTCAGTATCAAACGAGGCAAATGCAAAACAAAAAATGCTTACATCCACCTCAAGAAGAACGCTGCTTGGCGAAAGGGTCAAAATTGGTCCGGCTGAAAAATTTAAGGACACGTTAGGGACATGAACCGAGTCTACCCTAGATGATAAGTTATAACATGTATCCAAGATGAACTTTTTTGAGGCCCGAGTGAGGTTCTTGGTTTGTGCAATAAAAGCGTTGCGAAGTGCCTTGTAAGCCAACTTGGAAGCTTACTCACTCTGGTACCCGTATCCAAAACAACTCCTCCATCATCCTTTTTGGTCACTTGGAAATTTTTTTCGGAAATAGGTACCCGAATGTGTCCAACCAGAAGGCCCGAGAGTCCAACATAGTACAAGCTCAAATGTCACCGGTTTTGGACTAAAGGAACCCATGTAGGTCCTTCGGGTAGCGCCGAACCAACTAGACCATGCCCAAACTTCAACCACTTGGATGATCTCGTCGAGGCCCAAGGTGGCAAGAAGAAACTAAAGATGCTACCAGCCAAGCCACAGAGTTGTAGTTGGCTCACAAAGGACATGGGTCTTCTTCCAAGACCGAGCAAGCCGTCTGTTCCAACAAAGTAACCATTGCTCTCATGTGCGCACCCGATGATTATGTTTGAAATATTGGTGCGCTCTAATGTTATTGTTTCCCGCACAAGCATGCCCATAGAGTTTGACAATTTACCATGAGTCAAGTTGTATTGGCACTGACCTAGGTGACAACTGGGCTTATGGAGGTTGTTGCAGATGTCGAAGCTGCAAGGTATTGTGGCAAAGGAAGCAGAACCAGCTGGGTTGAAAATCAGGTCTAGTTGAGGTTAACACTTACAGGAATTGCATTGAATCCACTTAATGTCATTTCCCAAATCAAACATCACATATTGGGTCTTCAAAGGGGTACTCACACCTATTTGAATGAGATATTGGTTAACCCCTAGAGGCAAGCCTGAAAGTATTTCGGTCCCAAAAATGTTTGTTGGAGTAGTACCAAGTATATCATTTGTAATATTGAGACCGCTATCAACTATTGTCAGCCTCCGATTTTCCTTGCCAATTATGTTTGCATGTGACAGGGTGAATGTGGAATTGGAAGTGAAGGAGGAGGCAAGGTGGAGGAGCAACATGACAACGACCACCACCACCGTTAATAGTCTTGGTGATACAAGCTGCATGACGTTTACAGTTTTTGGTAGCGGTTTAGAGTTTGAGAGTGAGAGATCAGGTTTGGAAGAGACTCTGAAAGGTTGGTGGTGTTGGGGTTGAAACTGATAGAGATGAAGATACTGATCAACTTGTGATGCCACCCTTTTTTTACAAGTGTAAAAGAGTTTTTTTGGATGAAGGGGATCGATCGAGGGAATTGTTTCAAGGGATTAGTGCTTTTACTGGGAAGCTGTTTGTGATATGTCTAAGAGCAGGATAAAGAAGGCTACAGAGTTGTTGTACTGTTGAGGTGTGTTGTGAAGAAATTAACGCTACCCAACTATTTGTAGTGGATCAAAGACGCAAGGAACTAAGGGAGGAGATCTAGAGAGAGCTGCTTAGCCCCCCTAATTAGGTGCAAACATGCGTGGATGGATCTACATCGTTGATATATGGTAGCCTCGTGTGCTTGGGTCGTAAAAAGGATGTAGATATGCATGTTGTGATAAACTAGCTAGTATTCTTGACTAACCAATTAATTATAAAATGATCCAGTGCACCCAAAAATGGTGCGTTTAATTTTATTTAGTCTGGCCTCCCCAGTCCCCTATATAACCCTTTCATTTTCTTTGTATTTAATTGGCTGGTATTACAGGGTGTTGGGAATCTTCCAAAATATGAAAAAGTTATCTTATCTCTATATAGCTACCAAAATATTTTTTTTGGATGAATAAACCAAAAATGGGAAAACGTTAACACACTACTCTTTGTAAAGTCTTGAATACACTTTTTTTTTTTGACACAAAGTCTTGAATAAACTTGATAAGAAACTTTTTCCCTTCAATCATACGTTACCAACTTGTGGCACCAAACCTCAATGACTCAGAAAATGTGTTTCCAATTAAAGTGGACTGAAATTGGCTACATGCATTTTTCTATACATAAGGTTGGATGAAATTTCTTTAATTAACATAATCTATTAAATTAAATTTGTTCTTAGAATATATAATTTCCGTATACAATTTTTTGAAATACGTATGAAAATCATATAGTTTAAAGACATAAGTAAATTTTAATAAACTAGATTAAAAGAATTTCTTCCGTCCTTTTTGAAAGAAAATTTTGTTCCGAGTGGGCTCACTCTTTTGGTAGTCTCATGCAACTTCAAAGTGTACAGCAGCACATGCAAATATGGCTATAAGCATTAGTGGGTAGATGTTGATATCTATCTCTTTTACAGTTGGAATCTAAGTTGATGTGTGTACCTTCAATTTGATGCTGTAAAGTAATGGGTTTACACCAAATCTGAATGGTAGGGGCTCTTATAACAAATAACAAGTTAATTTTATTTGTACATTGCAATGTTAAATATTTCTACATTTCTATGTACCCTTGGTTTTTCAATATATGAACTAATTACTATATCTAATGTAGATTTAGATCTTTTACTTTTGTTCAAATTTTGATATAACTCTTATTGAGATCTCGTTGGTGATGAGCTTTTATTGAGATCTCAGTGGTGATAAGCTCTTGCTCATAGTAGCATATACTTTCTATACAAGCTAATCACCATATTTAATGTGCAGTTGGATATTTTACTTTTACTAAAATCTTGATGTGATGGGCATTGGTCTTCTTGAGATCTCATAGGTGATGAGGTCTTACTGATATCTCAATTGTAATAAGCTCTTGTTCATAACTAATAACTAATTTCATGAGATATGCAGGAGAATGGGAGGGTAAATAGGAAATTATAGATTTTTTTTTCTTATTTTGAAGATAGAGGAAAGAGGAGAGGAAATTAAGTGGTTTTATGTCAAAATCAAACAATCTTTTTTATTTTTATTTGTTCCATTTTTGAGTTGTTGTTTGTGATATGTCTAAGAGCAGGATAGAGAAGTCTATGGAGTTGTTGTACTGTTGAGGTGTGTTGTGAAGAAATTAACACTACCCAACTATTTATAGCGGATCGAAGACACAAGGAAATAAGGGAGGAGATCTAGAGAGAGTTGCTTAGCCCCCCTAATTAGGTGCAACGTGCGTGGATGGATCTACACCGTTGATATATGGTAGCCTCGTGTGCTTGGGCCATAAATAGGATGTAGATATGCATGTTGTGATAAACTAGCTAGTACACTTGACTGACCAATTAATTATAAATTGATCTGGTGCACCCCAAAACGGTGCATTTAATTTGATTGAGTCTGGCTTCCCCAATCCCCCATATAACCCTTTTCCTTTTCCTTGTATTTAATTGGCCAGTAGTGCAAGGTGTTGGGAATCTTCCAAAATAGGTAAAAGTTGTCTTATTTCTATCAAGCTACCAAAATATTTTTTCGGATGAATTAACCAAAAATTGGAAAACGTTAATGCACTACTCTTTGTAAAGTCTTGAATACACTTTTTTTTTGTTTTTTTTTTACACGAAGTCTTGAATACACTTGATAATAAACTCTTTCCCTTCAATCATACGTTACCAACTTGTGGCACCAAACCTCAATAACTCAGAAAATTTGTTTCCAATTAAAGTGGATTGAAATTGGCCTACATGCGTTTTTTTGTACATAAGGTTTGATGAAATTCCTTTAATTAACACAATCTATTAAATTAGATTTGTTCTTAGAATATATAATTTCCATATACAATTTTTTGAAATACGTATGAAAATCACATAGTTTAAAGACATATGTAAATTTTAATAAACTAGATTAAAAGAATTTCCTCCCATCTTTTTGAAAGAAAATTTTGTTCTAAGTAGGCTCACTCTTTTGGGAGTCTAACGTAAAAGTAGTTATCCTGGACTGCAAAGTGCACATGCATATGTACGGCTATAAGCGTTAGTAGGTAGATGTTGCTTTCTATCTCTTTCACAATTGGAATCTAGGTTTCTTCTTTCTTGGCACGAAAAATAAAAGAGAAACTTTCATACTTAATTACTCTATCATTGATCTTCTCTCAAACAAGTTGATGAATTAATTAATATAATCATTTGGTAAAACATTCTCATAAAAATGGGAAACAGGTTCGTCTGAACTTACTGCCATACTACAATCATGCCACGTCATCATCAAGATTTAAATAAAATTGATAGAAAAAGGGCTTGATTGGCAAAATTAGCAACCCTTCACTTTGAAGAAAACATTATATAATATATAGTGGTTGCCATGCATGCGTGCATGAGAAAAAGATTTCGTAGCTGTTAATTAATTAAGGTCACAATCACGCCATGATATATAGCGTCATTGTGCAGATGTGATATGGACAAATAAACGCTTTTGGCAACCAGTTAGGAGATCATTGAAAAGTTAAAAGGGTGCTTTATTTGTCAAAATGGGTAAAAAGCGTACTTGTTCAGTAGTATGCACCAAAAAAATGCTTATATATTTCTTCTTCTTTTTTTTTTTTTTTTTTTTTTAAATTCATTTCCTTAGTAATATGATATGGTACTTGATCAATTAATGCCTAGTGTAATTAAATTACACCGCTAACTTACTTGGAATTATTTGATAAATTATTGTTTATCATAAGATCGTTGGAGTTGGTAAATTGCAGTTTTGGTATGCCCTAGCTAAGACGCTCTCCTAGTAGGTTGCTTGGGCTCTAGCCATGGATCACAAGCAAAGGCTTCACGATAATTCAATGCTGCAAATAATTAAATCTAAATAAGGGTTAAATGAGATGCTTGATGTTGCAGGTTTTAGTTCACAAAAGTGCTACACAGATAATGTTAAAGTTTTTTGGACTCTGACAAAGATGAAAGGTGTCATCCAAGAACCTCAATTATGTAAGGATTCATGGACAAAGACATACACA
>FXXK01001058.1:29030-41500 GCA_900184695.1 Betula pendula
GAATATATATATATATAATGCAAAAACGCGGNGATTTTGACAGATTTGTTTTGTTAGTATCATCCACTACACGTACATTCAAAGGGATGTGCGAAGGGAGTGAGCAGCTTGATGTAGGACGGAATTTACCTATATTTTTGGTAAATTCCAAAATAAGAAAAATGACAAATAACATATTGGGAAAGTGTCATTCAAGAAGATTTTGGTTCAAATTTAGACAGTGGAAGTATAGAAGGAAAGATCTTGTCACGATCACTGCTGATTATCAACCGTATTCGGTTGACATAAAAATCAATTTATTGATTTTCTATTTTATATTAGGATTCTCCTAAATAAATAAATAAATAAAGTTTTATTAAAACTTTATTTATTTCCTTTTCAATATTGTATTTACTTTTTTTCTTTCCTTTGTAGACTTGTATTTATTTATTTTCTTTTTAGGTTTAGGTTTACTTGTTCTACTAGAACTAGGATTACTTATTCTACTATGACTAGGATTACTTTATCTTCAAGTTTTTTACTAGTATTTATAGGTCAGTTTACATTGTAAATCAAACACACAATTGAATATTTATCAATCAAAGAATTTCTCTCAAATAATCTACGAAGTTTGTTACTTTTAAGCATGTGAGCTTGTTTTATTTTTCAATCAGAAGACGCAGACACTTCTAGTTTTGTTTGCCAAGTCTTCCGCTACGTCAGTTGGTATCAGAGCAGGCGTTATCCTGTTTGATGGCTACCTGAGCAACGGTTGCAACCTCTTCAACAACGCCGCTTGTAGAGGAGGGGCTCGTTCAAGAGCCGAATTCATGGGGTATCCAAGCCGGCATTATCCGGATTCGATGGCCAATTCATACTACAATTACAACTACTCTAACGAATTCATTCGCGAGAGAGAGTTTGTTTCAAGAACTGACTACCAGCAATGTATCAAGCGATCAAAGGCTCGATCACAACAAGCACACTTTCAAGAACAAGTACTGCAATCAATGTGGGAAATCTTGGACGATATGAAGCGAAGTATCGACATGTTTGTTAACAAATATGGAGGTTGTGTCGAAGCTGTCCATAACCATGATTCTGAATCTCCGAATAGGCACCCCGCCTATGAAGAGAATATTAATTATGGTGAAAATAATGTGGAGGTTATTAATTTGGTGGAGCTGCCGTTACAGAAACAATTTGTACAGCCACTACCATTTGTTCCAACAATTGCACCAATTGAGGAACATCCATCACCTCCTCCACCACAGGCACAACTCATCACGATCACCACAGAAGAAAAGAGCAATGTCGACTCCTTTGAAGAAAATAGTAAAGTTGAAGATGATATTCCAAAAGAAATTGTTGGGAAAATTTTTATGGAAGGAGACAATAGGGAAAATACATGTCTTGATGCTATCTACGTAGATTTCTCCAAATACCTTTTTCTCGAGGAGCTGCGCGTGCCATATCACAAAGAAAACTTGAGGGCGAGTTTTTTTCAAGGGGGGGTGTCTGATGTAGGACGGAATTTACCTATATTTTTGGTAAATTTCAAAATAAGAAAAATAACAAAAAACATATTGGGAAAGTGTCATTCAAGAAGATTTTTGTTCAGATTCAGACAGTGGAAGTATAGAAGGAAAGATCTTGTCACGATCACTGCTGATTATCAACCGTATTCGATTGACATAAAAATCAATTTATTGATTTGCTATTTTATATTAGGATTCTCCTAAATAAATATTAAAACTTTATTTATTTCCTTTTCAATATTGTATTTACTTTTTTTCTTTCCTTTGTAGATTTGTATTTATTTATTTTCTTTGTAGGATTAGGTTTACATGTTCTACTAGAACTAGGATTACTTATTCTATTATGATTAGGATTACTTTCTCTTCAAGTTTTCTACTAGTATTTATAGGTGAGTTTACATTGTAAATCAAACACACAATTGAATATTTATCAATCAGAGAATTTCTCTCAAATACTCTGCGGAGTTTGTTACTTTTAAGCATGCGGGCTTGTTTTATTTTTCAATCAGAAGACGCAGACGCTTTTGATTTTGTTTACCAAGTCTTCCGCTACGTCATAGCTCATGGGGTTGCTCTATTTTGTATTTTTTTTTTTTTTTTAAAAAAAAAAAAGAAGCTAAAGGTAACATCTTAATCGTTAAAAGAAAAAACATGGAAAATGAAGCCAAAGGTAACTCCAACTAAACTGGTAAAATAATCAAGATTCTGATTTAATATGGATTTGCTTTGAGTGGTGGGTAGTCGGAAATGATGGTTAATATTTCATGTTTTGGGGGTGTCTTTGTTCGAAAGCTTTTGGCTATACAGAGAGTTATACAAGGAAATACTCCTAGCGTGCTTCTGGACAGTAAGCTTTTTCACCGTGTCATTGAATTCCCCATGTGGCCCTATTGGATATACAGAGAGTTAGTTTTTTTTCTTTAAAAAAAAAAAAAAAAAGAGTTACTGAAGGCATAAAATGACTTTTCACAGATGACGTGATAGTTTGTGGCCTCAAAGTTTATTTTCTTTCTAGTTTATGTTCGTGCATCAGTGCATGTACGTATGAGTTTTCACCAACGTATTGGAAATTAATTAAGATGTTCTTATCATTCCCTTGAACTTCTTGTCACATCCACAAAGGTCTCCATCTAGGTTTCTACTCAAATATCTGCAAAGTGAATTCTTAATTAGAAAAACATTGATTAAGATAACCAAAATCATCAATTCTTTAGTGGCCTAGATTCTAAACTTTCAACACAAACCTTTTTAATTTAAGAACGATATTAATGGAAATAATAATAATTATTTCAATCACACAATTAACCACATTTAGCAATAATAATCAAAAGCATGAAATTAGCAAAATCAAGACAATAAAAAGAATCCAAATAAAAGAAGGAGTTCATTGAAATCCTTTAAACCATTAGGCACTCTTACTCTTTAGAGCATGTTTTGTCAACCACTTGAGCTATATAATTGAAAGTACTTTTTTAGGTTTTATTAATCTTTATAGTATTCTCCTGTACGTATATAATTTGTGTTGTTGTTTTTATTTTTTTGGCATGCATGAATGATCATGTTAATGATGCTTGTGCCTGAAGAGAAATTACATCAAATATCTTTTAAGTTTGTTTTGTAATTTGAAAAATTAAATTTTTTGGTGACCATCGATCTCTTCCCCTATTATGTTGTTTATATATAAGCTAATACAATTGTCCTAGAATAATCTTTTGGATCACTGTTTTAATTTTAATTTGTTTGTTAACTGTAAATAAGAGCATTAGCCAAAGTAATTGGAAGTAAGACATAAGTTTATGCTAATTTTCTAACACGCAAAGTAATTAATTAAGTGCGTATCAGAAATGTGGCCTTAAAATATTAATTCTAACTAATTTATTTGCAAACCAAAGACCTAAATTTTGTAGTTGTCATTTTCTATTTATTATTGTTAAATAGTTTATAATTTTCTATGAAAAATGGAAATTTTGTTCAAGTTGACCTTTTCTATTTAGTAATGTTATAGTACATATAGTTTTCTTAAGTAGCTAGTGATATGTAGAAAAATAAAAATAAATGTACTCTAAAGGGCCGGGGTTCAAATTAATATGGCTGTTGTTTTCATTAATGCCTTATGAAAAAAATAGATTTTTCAAGAATGCCATGGAGTATTATAGCTTTGGATCACAAGTTGGATTGCATGACCGAAAAAGAGGAAGTGGTTTGTTGGTTTCTAGAGTCCACTCAATTAATTACTCAATCAGGATACATTTTTCACTTTATAACTTAAAGTTGTTTATGAAAATTAAGGGAAATTCACATCTTTGGGGGTAAAGACGTAAAGTAATAGAGAAGTGAATATTCATTGGGCAGAAGCTCCTTTTAACTCTTACTTTTCTCACTGATTCTTTGACCGTGTGTGTTACAATTTGATATGCTTTCATGTTTATTCTGTTTGGTGTTATAAGCTGATGTGTGTACCTCCTATTTGATGCTGTAAAGTAATGGGTTTACACCAATTCCGGATGGTAGGGGCTCTCATAACAAATAGCTAATTAACTTTATATGTACACTGCAATGTTCAATATTTATATATTTCTATGTACCCTTGGTTTTTCAATATACGAACTAATCACTATATTTAATGTAGATTTAGATCTTTTACTCTTGTTCAAATCTTGATATAGCTCTTACGGAGATCTCGTTGGTGATGAGCTTTGATTGAGATCTCAGTGGTGATAAGTTCTTGCTCATAGTTGCATACACTTTCTATACAAGCTAATCAGCATATTTAATGTGCAGTTGGATCTTTTACTTTTACTAAAATCTTGATGTGATGAGCATTGCTCTTCTTGAGATCTCATAGGTGACAAGGTCTTATTGATATCTCAGTTGTAATAAGCTCTTGTTCATAACTGATAACTGATTTCATGAGATATGCAGGAGAATGGGAGGGTAAATCGAAAAATTATGGATTTTTTTCTTATTTTGAAGATAGAGGAAAGAGGAGAGGAAGTCAAGTGGTTTCATGTCAAAATCAAATAATCTTTTTTTTTTTTTTTTTTTTTTTTTTTCCATTTTTGAGTTGATGTTTGTGATATGTCTAAGAGTAGGATAGAGAAGGCTATGGAGTTGTCGTACTGTTTAGGTGTGTTGTGAAGAAATTAACACTACCCAACTATTTATAGCAGATCAAAGACGCAAGGAAATAAGGGAGGAAATCTAGAGAGTTGCTTAGCCCCCCTAATTAAGTGCAAACACGCGTGGATGGATCTACAGCGTTGATATATGGTAGCCTCGTGTGCTTGGGTCGTAAAAAAGATGTAGATATGCATGTTATGATAAACTAGCTAGTATTCTTAACTGACCATAAATATAAATTGATCTGGTGCACCCAAAAACAATGCGTTTGATTTGATTGAGTTTGGCCTCCCCAGTCCCCCATATAACCCCTTTAGTTTCCTTGTATTTAATTGGCCGATACTACAAGGTGTTGGGAATCTTCCAAAATAGGAAAAAGTTGTCTTATCTCTATCTAGTTACCAAAATATTTTTTTTTGGATGAATAAACCGAAAATTGGAAAACGTTAACGCACTACTGTTTGTAAAGTCTTGAATACATTTTTTTTTACACGAAGTCTTGAACACACTTGATAAGAAACTCTTTCCCTTCAATCATATGTTACCAACTTGTGGCACGAAACCTCAATAACTCAAAAAATGTGTTTCCAATTAAAGTGGACTGAAATTGGCCTACATACATTTTTCTGGTTGGATGAAATTCCTTTAATTAACACAATCTATTAAATTAAATTTGTTCTTAGAATATATAATTTACATATACAATTTTTTGCAATATGTATGAAAATCACATAGTTTAAACACATATGTAAATTTTAATAAACTAGATTAAAAGAATTTTCTCCCATCCTTTTTGAAAGAAAATTTTGTTCTGAGTAGGCTCTTTTGGTAGTCTCACTCAAAAGTAGTTATTTTAAACTTCAAAATATACAGCAGCACATGCATGTATGGCTATAAGCGTTAGTGGGTAGATATTGTTGTCTATCTCTTTCACAGTTGGAATCTAAGTTGGTGTGTACTTTCTATTTGATGTTGTAAAGTAATGGGTTTACACCAAATCCAGATGGTAGGGGCTTTTATAACAAATAGCTAGTTAACTTTATACGTAATTGCAATGTTAAATATTTCTATATTTCTATGGACCCTTGGTTTTTCAATATATGAACTAATCACTATATCTAATGTAGATTTAGATCTTTTACTCTTGTTCAAATCTTGATATAACTCTTACTGAGATCTCGTTGGTGATGAGCTTTTATTGAGATCTCGATGGTGATAAATTCTTGCTCATAGTAGCATACACTTTCTATATAAGCTAATCACCATATTTAACGTGCAGTTGGATATTTTACTTTTACTAAAATCTTCATGTGAAGAGAATTGCTCTTCTTGAGATCTCATAGGTGATGAGGTCTTACTGATATCTCAGTTGTAAGAAGCTCTTGTTTATAATTGATAACTCATTTCATGAGATATGCAAGAGAATGGAAGGGTGAATCGGAAATTATGGATTTTTTTTTTATTTTTTTATTTTGAAGATAGAGGAAAGAGGAGAGGAGGTCAAGTAGTTTCATATCAAAATCAAACAATCTTTTTTATTTTTATTTTTATTTTTTCCATTTTTGAGTTGATATTGTCCTAGAATGAAACAATATTCAGACATAATTATAAGTATTCTTTGATATTTTTCTTCTCTGACACAAAATTTGAAGATAACGCTACAAGCTTGATAGTGTTTCTATAGAACATGACTAGGAACTGTCAAAACAATGATTTTTTTTTTATTAGTAATTTTATTCTGAAAAAGATTTACAACCAAGAGCAATATAGACACTAGGTTACCAAATCTATACCGCCTTACAAGCATAAAATATAAGCTATCATCCACTACACGTACATTAATTCATAAAATGATATAAAGCAGCAAGGCATCCATGTTCTTCCCACTAGTTTCACCTTTTTTTTTCTTTTTTTTTTAAGGGATAAGGTAGGAATATGTGATAGGCATTTCTAGCATACACAGAAAGGTTTAAGGCCCCAACCAAAATTTTGCAAGTTTGCCTACCAAATGGTATCTCCTCCCCTCATCAACAAATTAAGAGTGAAAAGTGATGATATTGGATGCTTAATTTAATCCCGTAAGGGTGGATGAATTGTAGTTACAATGCACCCCTTTTTCCCTTTCACAAGATGTGGATATGTTAATTTGATTCCACCTTACTAAGTATGGTTTTGAACGAGACCACTCATGGAACGTTAGGTTGTACAAAGGGAGTGAGAAAGCTCGTGGGGGCTGCTCTGTTTTGTGTTTTTTTTTTTAATTAATTAATTTATTTTATAAAAAGAAGCTAAAGGTAACATCTTAACCGTTAAAAGATAAATTATTTGATAAATTATTGTTTATCATAAGATCGTTGGAGCTGGTAAATTTCAGTTTTGGTATACCCTAGCTAGGACACTCTCCTAGCAGGTTGCTTGGGCTCTAGCCACGGATCAAATGCAAGGGCTTCACGATAATTCAATGTTGCAAATAATTAAATCTAAATAAGGGTTAAATAAGATGCTTGATTTTGCAGGTTTTAGTTCACAAAAGTTGCACAGATAATGTTAAAGTTTTTTGGATTCCGACAAAGATGAAAGGTGTCATCCAAGAACCTCAATTATGTAAGGATTTATGGACAAAGGCATACACATTATATAGATATATTTAACTTCTTGTAACAGATGTAATGAAATATATCTAATTAACTTACAATATATATATATATATATATTCAAACAATTGGGGTAGGATTTTGACAGATTTGTTTTGTTAGTATCATCCACTACACGTACATTCACAGGGATGTGCGAAGGGAGTGAGAAGCTCATGGGGCTCCTTTGTTTTGTGTTTTTGTTTTGTTTTGTTTATTTATTTATTTGTTTTTCATAAAAAGAAGCTAAAGGTAACTCAAACTAAACTAGTAAAATAATCAAGATTCTGATTTAATATGGATTTGCTTTGAGTGATGGGTAGTCGGAAGTGATGGTTAATCTTTCATGTTTTGGTGGTGTCTTTGTACTAAAGCTTTTGGATATACAAAGAGTTATACAAGGAAATACTCCTTGCGTGCTTCTAGACAGTAAGGTTTTTCACTGTGTCATTGAATTCCTCATGTGGCCCTGTTGGATATTAGAGAGTTAGTAGTTTTTTTTTTTAAAAAAAAAAAAAAGAGTTATTGAAGGCATAAGATGACTTTTCACAGATGAAGTGATAGTTTGTGGCCTCAAAGCTTATTTTCTTTTCAATTTATGTTCGTGCATTGGTGCATGTACATATGATTTTTCACCAACCTATAGGAAATTAATTAAGATGTTCTTATCATGCCGTTAAACTTTTTGTCGCATCCAAAAAGGTCTCAATCTAGACTTATTAATTTCTTGTCCAACATGGATTTGCAAGCACACTATTTAGGTTTCTACTCAAATATCTGCAAAGTGAATTCTTAATTAGAGAAACATTGATAAAGATAACCAAAATCATCAATTCTTCAGTGACCCAAATTCTAAACTTTCAACATTGACCTTTTTAATTTAAGAACGATATTAATGGAAATAATAATAATAATTTCAATCACACAATTAACCACATTTAGCAATAATAATCAAAAGCATGAAACTAACATATTCAAGAGAATAAAAAGAATCCAAATAAAAGAGGGAGTTCATTGAACTCCTTGAAACCATTTGGCACTCTTACTCTTTAGGGCATGTTTTGTCAACCACTTAAGCTATATAATTGAAAGTACTTTTTTAGGTTTTATTAATCTTTATAGTATTTTCTATACGTATATAATTTGCATTGTTGTTTTTATTTTTATGGCATGCATGAGCGATCATGTTAATGATGCTTGTGCCTGAAGAGAAATTACATCAAATATCTTTTGAGTCTGTTTTGTAATTTGAAAAATTAATTTTTTTGGTGACCATCGATCTCTTCCCCTACCATGTTATTTATATATAAGCTAATACGACTATCCTTAAATAATCTTTTGGATCACTGTTTTAATTTTAATTTGTTTGTCAACTATAAATAAGAGCATTAGCCAAAGTAATTGGAAGTAAGACATAAGTTTATGCTAATTTTCTACTATGAAAAGTAATTAATTAAGTGTGTATCAGAAATGTGGCCCTAAAATATTAATTCCAACTAATTTATTTGCAAACCAAAGACCCGAATTTTGTAGTTGTCATTTTCTATTTATTATTGTTAAATAGTATATAATTTTCTATGAAAAATGGAAATTTTGTTTATGTTGACCTTTTCTATTTATTAATGTTATAGTACATATAGTTTTCTTAAGTAGCTAGTGATATGTAGAAAAAGAAAAATAAATGTACTCTAAGGGGCCGGGGTTCAAATTAATATGGCTTCTGTTTTCATTAATGACTTATGAAAAAACTAGATTTTTCAAGAATGCCATGCAGTATTATAGCTTTGCATCACAGGTTGGATTGCATGACCAAAAAAGAGGAATAGAAAAGAAAGAGGAAGTGGTTTGTTGGTTTCCAGAGTCCACTCAATTAATTACTCAATCAGGATACATTTTTCACTTCATAACTTAAAGTTGTTTATGAAAATTAAGGGAAATTCACATCTTTGTAGGAAGGAGGGTGCGGGTAAAGACGTAAAGTAATAAAGAAGGGAATATTCATTGGGTAGAAGTTCCTTTTAACTCTTACTTTTCTCACTGATTCTTTGACCGTGTATATTACAATTTGATGCGCTTTCATGTTTATTCTATTTGGTGTTATAAGTTGATGTGTGTACCTCCTATTTGATGCTATAAAGTAATGGGTTTACACCAAATCCGGATGGTAGGGGCTCTCATAACAAATAGCTAGTTAACTTTATATGTACACTGCAAGGTTAAATAATTCTATATTTCTATGTACCCTTGGTTTTTCAATATACGAACTAATCACTATATTTAATGTGGATTTAGATCTTTTACTCTTGTTCAAATCTTGATATAGCTCTTACTGAGATCTCGTTAGTGATGAGGGTGGGGGTAAAGACGTAAAGTAATAGAGAAGAGAATATTCATTGG
The DNA here is from genome assembly GCA_900184695.1 of Betula pendula. Taxonomy (NCBI): domain Eukaryota; kingdom Viridiplantae; phylum Streptophyta; class Magnoliopsida; order Fagales; family Betulaceae; genus Betula; species Betula pendula. The sequence goes on from FXXK01001058.1 coordinate 38,698, forward strand.
GCAAAAGTTCTTTTAACTCTTACTTTTCTCACTAATTCTTTGATCGTGTGTGTTACAATTTGATGTGCTTTCATGTTTATTCTATTTGGTGTTATAAGTTTATGTGTGTACCTCCTGTTTGATCACTGTAAAGTAATGGGTTTAAACAAAATCCAGATGGTAGGGCTCTCATAACAAATAGCTAGTTAACTTTATATGTACACTGCAAGGTTAAATAATTCTATATTTCTATGTACCCTTGGTTTTTCAATATACGAACTAATCACTATATTTAATGTAGATTTAGATCCTTTACTCTTGTTCAAATCTTGATATAGCTCTTACTGAGATCTCGTTAGCGATGAGCTTGTATTGAGATCTCAGTGGTGATAAGCTCTTGCTTATAATTGCATACACTTTCTATACAAAGCTAATCACCATATTTAATGTACACTTGGATCTCTTACTTTTACTAAAATCTTGATGTGATGAGCATTGCTCTTCTTGAGATCTGATAGGTGATGAGGTCTTACTGTTATCTCAATTGTAATAAGCTCTTGTTCATAACTAATAACTAATTTCATGAGATATGCACGAGAATGGGAGGGTAAATCGAAAAATTATGGATTTTTTTGTTATTTTGAAGATAGAGGAAAAAGGAAAGGAAGTCAAGTGGTTTCTGTCAAAATCAAATAATCTTTTTTATTTTCATTTTTTCCATTTTTGAGTTGATATTGTCCTACAATGAAACAAAATTCAGACATAATTATAAGTATTCTTTGATATTTTTCTTCTCTGACACAAAATTTGAAGATAAGGCTACAAGCTTTATAGTGATTTATAGACAAGACTAGGAACTGTCAAAACAACGATTTTTTTTATTAGTAATTTTATTCAGAAAAAAAAGATTTACAACCAAGAGCAATATAAATGCTAGGTTACCAAATCTCTACTGCCTTACAAGTAGAAAATATAAGCTATCATCTACTACATATACATTAATTCATAGAATCATAGGGATGTAAAGCAGGAAGGCATCCATGTTCTTCCCACTAGTTTCACTCTTTTTTTAAGGGATAAGATAAGAATATGTGATAGGCATTTCTAGCATACACCGAAGGGTTTAAGGCCCCAACCAAAATTTAGCTAGTTTGCCTCCCCAATGGTATCTCCTCCCCTCATCAACAAATTAAGAGTGGAAAGTGATGATATTACATGCTTAATTTAATCCCGTAAGGGTGGATGAATTGTAGTTACAATGTACCCATTTTTCCCTTTCACAAGATGTGGACATGTTAATTTGATTCCACCTTACTAAGTAAGGTTTTGAACAGGACCACTCATGAAACATTAGGCTATGTGAAGGGAGTGAGAAAGCTCGTGGGGTTGCTCTGTTTTGTGTTTTTTTTTTTAATTAATTAATTAATTTATTATAAAAAGAAGCTAAAGGTAACATCTTAACCGTTAAAAGAAAAAACATGAAAAATGAAGCCAAAGGTAACTCCAACTAGACTGGTAAAAGAATCAAGATTCTGATTTAATGGATTTGCTTGAGTGGTGGTCGGAAGTGATGGTTAATCTTTCATGTTTTGGTGTCTCTTTATACTAGAGCTTTTGGATATACAGAGAGTTATACAAGAAATTACTCCTCACGTGTTTCTGGACTGTAGCTTTTTCATTGTGTCATTGGATTCCCCATGTGACCCTGTTAGATGTATAAAGAGTTAGTTTTTTTGTGAAAAAAAAAAAGGTTACTGAAGGCATAAGATAACTTTTCATAGATGAAGTGATAGTTTGTGGCCTCAAAGGCCACAAAGTTTATTTTCTTTTCATTTTATGTGAGTGCATGTGCATAAGATTTTCACCAAGACTCTGTATCCACAAAAGGTGGCTATCAAACTTCTTTCTTGTCCAATACGGAAAGAGTTCGAAATTTACAATTTAAAATACTCATATTTATAAGAGAATTGTGATAGGTGAAGATATTTGAATACAATTATCAAATCTAATTGCCTAAAATGTAGGAGATTATAGTAAAATTTGAAATCAATTATAATCATATTTGAATATATTCTAACATTTAGGTTTCTACTCAAATATATGCAAAGTGAATTCTAAGAGAAACATTGATCAAGATAAGCAAAATATCAATTCGCCCAAATTCTAAAATTTAAACACAAACCTTTTTAAAAGAGTATATTAAGAAAACATTCTTAATATCATCAAATAGATGTAGAATGCCATCCACATACAGCACAAATTTGAGAACGATAATGGACAAAATAATTATTTCAATCACACAACTGCATTTAGCAATAATAATCAAAAGCATGAAACTAGCAGAATCAAGACAACAAAAAGAATCCAAATAAAAGAGGGAGTTCATTGAACTCCTTCAAACCATTTGACACTTTTTCTCATTAGGGCATGTTTTGTCAACCACTTGAGCTATATATTGAAAATACTTTTTTGGTTTTATATTATTAATCTTTACCGTTTTCTGTTTTGCATGTAGTGAAAGACACCCATATTTTTGTTTGGCTTATTTCACATTAAAGTTGACCAAGTATTCTCCTGTATTTTTTTTTTTTTTCTAAGCAAATTAGAAAAGGGTACATGGCTTTAAAACACTAAAAAAAAGAGGGTATTCTCGTGTACGTAATTTGCATTCTTGTTTTTATTTTTATGGCATGCATGATCGATCATGTTAATGATGCTTGTGCTTGTAGAGAAATTACATCAAATATCTTTTAATTAAGTTTATTTTGTAATTTGAAAAATTAATTTTTTGGTGACCATCTCTCTTCCCCTACCATGTTATATA